>PVIR01009840.1:0-51840 GCA_004026965.1 Petromus typicus | reverse complement strand
TTGGAACCTGTTTTGTGTGAAGAGTTAGAAGGATTACCTTATCTTGTTTTCCTAGATTTCTTTTGTGGTACTGGAGATTGGAGTTAGGGCCTTTCCAAAGAACTACTTCTCCAGTGCTCTATTTTTTTGAGACAGGATCTTGATAAGTCACTAAGTTGCTCAAACTGAGATTGAACTTGACTCTTCCTGCCTCAGCCCCCCAAAATACTATGATTCCAGGCATGTGCACCATGCCCAGCTTTATTAGTGTTTTAAGCCTCCAATTGTATATGCGCTTTGTGTACAGGAGTGGAGGTATCATTGTTCTCCAGGGTTGGGTAGGAAGCAGGTGACTTCTTAGAGCATCTGGGTCATTGTGTGTATCAGGTTCTTACAGCGGTTATGCATTCCTGCCCCAGGTCTTCCCTGTCTCCCTTCTGAAAGGTTAAACGTCTCATTATTTTAAGTGAACTTTTAAAGATAATTATAGCTTCATATGTGGTTGTGAGAACCAATAGAGATAATCCCATGATCTTTACCTACCTGTCCCTAATGAGAACATCTTTCGACTCTGTAGTACAGTATCACAGACCAAGACATTGACCTGAACCCTCTGAAAACACAGAGCAGTTCCCTGACCGCAGGGAACCTTCATGGTCTCCTTTCACAGCTGCCTCTACAGCTTCCAGCAATGGTCCAAAGCCCTGTCAACCATTGATTTGTTTTCCAGTTTGATAATATTGTCCTTTCCATAATGTTACATAGATGGAACCATCTGTTATATAACCTTGTGAGATTGTCTTTTATGTGTACTCAAGATCTCAGAGAGTCATTCAGGTTGTTGTGTCAACATTTATTTTTTACTGCTGGAATGGGTGTACTATGGTTTCTTTAGCCATCCCCAAGGTAAAGGACATCATGGCTGTTTCTAGTTTTGGCTCCAAATTTGCACATTTCTGTATAGGTTTCCATGCAGATATAAATTTTCATATCTCTAGAGAGATATCCAGGAGTTCAGTTGCTGGATTGTTTTGCAGTGACATGTTTAGTTGTTTCTTTTTTTAGAAAAAAACCCCACCAAACCCTTGTCGTTTTACATATGCACCAGAGATGTGAGTTCTCCTGTTTGCCTGTGTCTTTGCCAGAGCGTGGTGTTGTTGGAAGTCTTCGGTGTTGTTCCTTTCTTGTTGTAGCCGCTCCTTGTATGTGTGTAGTGGTATCTCAATTTGCTTTATCATCTGAGTGGTGATGTTGAGCATCTTTTCTTCTTATTTGACATCACTATGTCTGTTTCTTTTAACTGTTGAGTTCTAAGGGTCCCTTATATATTCTAGATGCCAGTTACTTTTTAGACATGTGATGTGCGGTATTTTCTCTCTCAGGTCTGGAGCTTATTTTATTCCTTCTGTTAATATGGTCTTTCACAGGGTTAAAAACCTCTGAATTTTGATGAAATTCAATTTAACCTTTCTTTTCACTTTTGAGTTATCTTTCTGATGCTAACTCTTTCACTCAAGATCCTAAAAATATTTTTCTATTTTTTTCCTTAAAAGTTTATGTTTAGAGAAGGTGTGAATTTTGTATTTGCCTGTCGATGACTCTTCCAGCACCACTGGTTGAAAAGGCTCTTTTCTCCAGTGGGTGTATTTATGTATCTATTTCCATTCCTGAGTTTGCTATTTTTTCCATTGTTCTACACGCTTATGAATGTGCAGCAGAATGTCTAGATGTGTCCATATGTACAACTATATCATAAGTCTCAAAATAGGGTCAACTAGATTATTTCAGCTTGTTCTTTTTTAAAAAATTATTTAACTACAATAATTCATTTGCCTTTTACTATTAATAGGATAATGTTGCCTATAATTACTAAAATCTCATTGGGAACACTGGCTCTGAAAGTTTTATTTTTCTATGGTGGAAATAGTGTAAGATGGGGGCCCACACTGAAGTTTGAGTTTCAGCTTAGCCACTTAATGTCTCTGGGGAAACTTGCTTAATTTTCCAATCTTTCACTTCTTCAGGTACAAAAATACAGATGATAGTATACTTCTTATAAAAAGTAGATGTATGTAGCTCTTTCTACTATGTCTCATTCATAGTAAGAACCCAATAGGTGCTCATGATACTATTTTTTGTTACTCATAAATTATTGAAGTGTATGTGTTATGCATTTGTGTAAGAACCATTAACTAGTATAAAGCAATTCACTTACTTTCCTCACTTTCCCCTTTGGCTTACTACTTTTTTACTTGATGTTGTGCAACCATGTACTCCACCCATCTTAATCTGAGGTTGAGAGTTATTTTTTCCCATAAAACTTCTTTCCTCTTAAAAGGTATTCTTAAATATGTGTGTGAAATTTGTATTGCCATTTTACAGATCCTGCAACTGAGATGCTAAGAGATCAAATGTTTGGCTGAGTTTCTCTTTGATGTGCAGGAGATGTTAAACTTGAGTCCACATTGCATATCTTTGATGGGGCACTAGGGAAATTCTACTTTTTTCCTCTATTACAATCAGTACTGCGGACCACTTCTCATCCCAATTTAGATCCACAGTAAATTGTTAGAAGTGGGATTTCCGTCTAAAGAGAATTCACATATGAAATTGTAATGTTGTCCTGCAAGACGAACTCCAGGAATGTGGGGGAAGACAATGTCCTCATTTTATAACAGTGTTTGTGGAGAATTTGTTTCAGTATTTTGTACCCTGGTAGTTGAAAACATGGACTGATCTGCATACAGAGTTTGGAAGCATGAGACCAAATTTGTGGACATTACATAAGGAGAACACTTTCCATTTTGCAGGCTTCACATTTTAAAAAGACAATCAGTTGTACTTAATTTAAAAAAATTATGTAGCATTTAGAAATACAAATAATGATTTAATTTCTTGAAAAAAAGCATCTTCTTATGTAATGGCTATAGAGACATCATTCACCTAGAAGATATGACAAACCATCTGTTAACAGTGACTGCATTTACTTGTGTTCTAAGAATAAAATTTGAAATGTGAAATATATATTGATTGAATCAAATAAAGACCAATTGACTAATGTAGCCCAGAGTACATTTTTACTGGCTGGGTCAGTCCTGTAGAGTGCTTTGCATGAGTCTAGTTGGACAATAGAGGTGTAAGTGGAGAGCTCTAGAAAAGTGATATGAGTCTCTTTATTAGTAACCAGATACAATGTCTAAATATTTAAATTGTTCCCAAGATATTAAGAACCACAGAGCCTTACTTATTGCAGTAGCTATAGCTCCTTTTTCCTCTCTGCAAGCTCCAGCCATACTTACTCTTTTCCATCTCTAAGAGCCAAGCTCTTTCCCATGGGACCTTCAACATCAAATGCTTTCCTTTAGCTGTAGTGCTCTTGCGTCTTGGTTCTGACATCATTTGCTCAAATCACTTCGTTGGAATGCAGTTTGACCATCTATGCTGATGAAGCTTAATTATGTCAACGCGACTGGCTGGCAGCTGCCCAAGGGATTAGTGAAGCATTCTTCTGGGCATGCCTGGTGAAGAATGGAGGTGTGGCCCTGGGTACTGTATGTCTGGTGCTTCACCTCTTCTTCTTTGACACTGTTCCCCTGCTCTGAACTGAGAAAGTTTGCTCCATCTGGCCTTGGAGCCAGATGATCATAAACTGAATCTCCTGAGACCATGAGTCAAAATATACCTCTTTTATAAACTGTAGATATCTGGGATTGTGTCCCCCTGACATCCCTCAGATATTCTCAGTCTCATTTCCTTTCACTACATATAGGATCATTGCTAAGCAACTGCAATCTTCTTTTCAGACTTCTTTCTCTGTTGTTTCTACTGCTCACCTTTAAGTATCAAGAAAGTAAAGTCTTTTTATGTTTTGTTCATAGCTGAGTTTTTAGTGACTAGAATAGTGTCTGAGTACATAGTAAGTGCTCAGTAAATATTTAAATGAATAAAAAGCCAAAATGACATGATTCATCTTGAATTACAACGAGACAAGGAACCCTAGCATGGGATGTATCTACATGTTCATAAACTCCAAGAAATTCCAAAGGTTTTGTAGAGTTCTATTGTATGATCTTATTTAGCTTTTGGTAGCATTCAAATTGCAGTCTCCAAGGCAGATCAAACATGTGCAGGAGAGAAACTTGGCTAGAAGAAGAAGAGTCCGATTTTCAGCCCTGTCCTTCTGTTGACCATCTGCTCTGTTCAGAGTACAACACTGAACTGCTCACAACTCAGATTCCATGTGGCAAGATGGAGATTTAAATACCTGACCTTCCTCCTTCGCCACCTGTCCAGTTGTGACTGGGTGTAAAATACAACCAAAGTGTGTGGAATAGTCTGTGGAGTCCCAGAATTATTGTTAGGTCTTACTGTTGGTTTCCTGAGTGGGAAACAGCAGAGAAATCTTGGATTTACTTTAAAAGTGCTGCCTGTGTTAGACCCCAAATAAAAATGGATAACTTTTAGCTTGGTATTTATTTTGACTTATGGAAGTACTTTAGTCAGTTTTCTGTCTCTGTGAGAAAGTACCTGAGGAGATCAACTTAAAAAGAAAGATTTATTTACCTCCCTGTTTTAGAGATGTCAATCCACAATACGTCAACTGTACGCTTTTAGAAGTGTGATGATGCAGAACATCGTGGCAAGGAGGGGAAAGCTTCTTATCTTGTGATGGCTAGGAGGCAGCGAAGGGAGAAGAGGAGGAAGAGAAGGAAGAGGAGGTGAAGGAAGAAGTTGTGGAGGAGGAGGAAGAAGGAAGGGAGGAGGAGAGGAGGAAGGGGAGAAGAGGGAAACTGAGGGAAGGTTGTGCTCCAGACAGTGTGTGGCTGGACCCTTCTGGCCTCACCTGCCACGTGTCACACCACAACCCTCAATGTCAGTGGACCCTTAAATCATATCTCCTTTACCCCAGGGGGCATAATGTACACTTTCTCATAAGATGAAGAAACTTGGGTGTATAATACCCATGTATATTACTTAGAATATTTCTATTAATGAATTATTAAATTATATTTTATGAGTTTTGTCAGACAGTGGGTACTTATCAGGAAAAATTATCAAAAATACAGTACTGAATTTCTGAGTGTTCATAAAAAGGCTTCAAAATTTTCACTATTTTACTGCCTTTTGTTGTGCAAAGTCTAAAAAATAAGAATGGATATAAATTCCTGTATAAAATACAATGAAAATACCAATAACACTCTACAAAAAAATCTTTACCTCGGTTTTCACACCTAAGGCAGTCACACATGACAATAGCATGTTCCACACATGCATCACACTGACAACACGTGTGTCTTGCTTTCCTGACCTTGTTGTGGGACATACTTGAAATCTTGATAATTTTACTGTTTTGTCAGGAGGTCCTTGTTACCTTGTACAATGTGAAGTTAAAAGGGACTTAAAATATTAATAAAATAAACTACTAAATTCTTAATATGTATTGTGCACTTAGAATAACCATCAACCTTTTCATATCACCTGTGTACCTGTTTAGAAAACCTGAAAGATATCAGAAATTAATTCCTATATGAATTACACTGAAAATACAAATAAAACTCTACAATAAAAATAATATTTGCTTCAGTTGTCTTATCCAAGACAGAGTTCACACATGACAAGTGCATGTTCCAAGATAAATTTCTAAGTTGAAAGCATAATAAGTCTTCACATCTGTGAAAGTATAAATTTTTCTGCCGTATTTGACCCATCGCTTTCTCGTGTCTTTTACATTCCTGTGATTACCATGCAAAATCCCTGCTAAGTACAGCAGACCTATAAATGCTTTCAGTTCAGCTCCTGAGATGCCATAGGAGATTCATTTTTGTATATGTGCTGCCGAAGCAAGCACGAGAAGACTCATTTTTGAATATGGCTATTGATGCATACAGAACATTGTGCTTGTATTTTGGCCCTTCTGTATTTCACATTATCTTGTAGCATTTCATCTATTATAATTTACAACACTGAATGGCAGTACTGGCATTATGTTCAACAGATTTCACCCCTGCCAAATCCTTCATATATTTTAGACTTAGTTCTGATGTTGAATCATTCCATTTCATTACAATACCATTTTGCTACATTTCAACTAATAAAATATGTACTCACATTGCTGTTTTCTTTTCCCATCTAAATCAAAGAGGTCTACATTCCCTGTGTCTGTATCATTAGGTTCTTGCTCCATTTCACTATCACAAGAACTTAGATTAACATGGCCAATGCTAAAGTCATTATCCTCTAGATCATTCATGTATGAATAATCTGATAATTCACTTTGACCTCTTCTAAAACTTGCAAATCTGGTTTTTCATGTGTCGTTGTTCTGAATTGGGCTACTTCTACAAGAAAAATAAAAATAAAATTGTTTTTTATAAACATTCCTAAATGCACAGAAATTTAGTAATGAACATTCAAGCGTAAAACTCATCTGTTGCTGCTTTGGAGCTCCTGTACACACCTTGCTGTTCATCTGCCAACTGGTTGAGTGCACAGATTTTTTTATTTCTTTCTCCAGGTGCAGCTACTGAGAGTCACACCCACATTTCATTATGATAAAATGCATGTTTTCGTAACAGAAGAATGGTGTTGGTGCATTTTACCCCGTGTGATGCTCAGGTAAACCTACACAAAACTTGTTAGAGGGAGCATTATGTGGATAAAAAAAAATCTGATTTAACACTTTTCCACCTGTGCACACACCTTGCCATGTGTCATACCAAGTAGGTAAACACAAAGATTGCCTCTTGTATTCCTCAGGTGCAGCTACTGAGACACGCAGCTAGCTACTATTATTCTAAAGTACAAATTTTTAGTAAAAATGCATGGGATGGGTTGTTGTAACTCAATGTTATGCCCTTCTTTAGGAGACATACTCTTCTTTGCTTTACCACTGCCCTGACATATGCCTTTTCCTTTGACAGAAATCTTTTCTCCTTAGTCTTTGTTTCTCAAGTTTGCTCTCATCTTGAGATTCACACCTGGGATAGCATTGATTCATCAGTGTTTTTCCGAGCACTGTTCCCCATCTAAGTGGTGATGGTGACCACTCATAACATATGAACACTGAAATTTAAATTAATTGAAATTAACTCAATTTTAAAACTCAGTTCTTTATTAATAGTGGCTACATGTTAAAGTAACAGATGAACATACAGTCATCATTGGCTACCATGTTGCACCACACAAATATAACACTGTGCCATTATGGTAGAGGATTGTATTTGAGAGGTGTGTCCTGTATTTCATTATGACATCCATGACAGCTGTTTTGATGAATTCAGCCTCACTAGGCTGTGTGACTTGTGTTTCACAAGAGCGCAGCTTGATTTTTGTCTTCCTTCTTGCTTTTTTGCAATGTAGCATTTCGGTAACTACTTGAATGAATAAGTGAGTAAATTAGAGACTTCTTCCCAGATCTTTATTGTATATCTTTGTTCAGTTGGACCTCTGGAAAAAGACCGGAGACTCCATACTTTAACACATGATCTCTTTCAACATTCCATTTGAATAAGACTAATTCTTCACCCTTATCATCTTGGCGTATTTAACCTTTTGCTTTGGACTAACATTTCAGAATCTATTACTTAATCATGGGAAGGATGGCACTGACTGGGCTTCAACTCTGTTTCATATGCCTTTGGGATTCCCTGCCCCAGAATGGATGCGGTCCTTTCCCAGCTCTAGGAGTGCTACTGACCAACAGCCTGCAGCTGAGCACCACAGTGGTGCCCAGAGAGCCACCTGCCCAAAAGTCACACACTCTTTCGGAAGGACATCATACACTTAATGACTGCCCTCGTTTGGAACAACCCTGTGAAGTTCAGAATTTGAGGTGGGAGCAGAGGGTGTTCTCATGCCATTCTGAGAGTACATCTCAGCTTGCCCGTGCCCTTGACACCCCTAAGAGTTGATCTTGAGCACTCCACCCAGCAAATGTCCTACCTGTAGCTCTCCTACTTTTATAAAATGGAAATTTGACGACTTATTTCATTTGTTATATTGTTCAATACCCCACTGTCTTTATCAGACTCATTTATTGAGTAAAGAAGAAAATAGTTTGTTACAATGAACTTGGATGGAATAAATTATCTATATCAACTGTCTTTTTTCTGTGGGAGAAAGAGGCTCCCATAAGGAGTAGATGAGATTTATACACATGATACTTGAACTTTTCAGGGAGGCTTGAAAATCCTGATTATGGCTTCTTTTCTAGAATAACTGTTTATACCATCATAGAAAGGGAGTTCTATCTCTTATAAGCCAGGGAGGAGGAAAGTACTTTTGCCAGTGGGTTTGATTCCACTTTCATCCTTTGGGGAGATTTGATCACTAAATAGCTCAGTTACCAAGAGGCGACAATTTGACTTTTTCCTCTTATAATGATAGATTCATTAGGTAACTGTGAATTTCTGAGGACCATTTGTATAATAGATGGAAAGACAGAATTATAAAATTATGGTGCATGGAAGATGTCTTTAGATTGATGAAAGATTTAGAAGGAAATACATTTCCCAGGTTGCTGAGGTATCTCTTAATGAATCTGACAATTTCATACATACAACTGAAGGACTTCTTATCACACAGAAATAAATTTCAGAAGTTAAACTCATTTTAGAGAGATAGACTCAGGATCAAGTATATATAAGGGAGATCAGACATCTGATTGGCCTTTAATTTGGAAGCTCAGTTTTCAGAGATAGACAAAGTTTATTATTTCAAAGATCAAAAGTTCTTTTATTAGACTAATTGCTCTAATACTATCTCAAAGATAGGGTCAGTGTTCTGTAATTTAGGGTCATGTATTCCAGAGTATATGTAATCATGATTTTAGATGGGCATTACATACATGCCATTAAAAATGACAGTTCTTCATTTTAGCTTCCAACAGTTCAAACTGAGAAAGGCCTTGACATAATAGGGAAAAGATCAACAGAGAGAGTATGAGTTATTTTTAAATTACTTATTAATCTTTGACAAACAGAAGGATGCAATAAAGTCCATGTTAAGTTTAAAGAATAATATCAATTCAGATTTTGAAATCAGAGAAAAGGCAAAAGAACCAGAATTAATGAACATTCATAATGCAAAAGGATTTGATATTAAGTAGACTGATTCTTTTATTTTATGGATGGGGAAACTGAAGGAGATGTCATGATTTTTGCAAGGCTCTAGCCTCACAAGCATGTTTTGTTTTGTTAAGTTGAAATCTTTATTGGTACATTACATATACACATCATGATTGCACTCCACAATGAGAATTTGTACCAGTATATGACATGACTTAATTCTCATTTTTTCCCATATCCCTACCCACCACAAGCATGTTTTTAAGACTAAGAGCACACACATCTATGAGAAGTGGTAGAGCAAACTCTATGTCTGACTCTCTGTGCCTCTGGACATATTGCTTCACCTCTCTTGATTGCAGTTTCCTCATTTAAATGATTTCTAGCAATTCCTATCTCATCGGGAGGTTGTGACACTAAATAGAGGAGTTGATGTAGAGCCTTATGTCACTGGTAGCTTATCTGAAAAACAGATTCTGAAGCTGGAGACCCTGGTGGATCGTTGGCCTGGATTCCTGAGGTGACCACCCGAGCCAGAACTTAGTGGCCCCTGGTTGAATCAGTGGATGAATATCTCAAGCCAATTATGAAAAAAGGGCTTCATGCAACAGCTAGGCTACAGTTATGTTGACTTAAAGTATCAGTTTAAAGAATCTTATATTTGAATATCTATTTTCCATATCATTACAATTAAAGTATATACCCTTGCCATTAGGATGTTGTTGTTTTAGTCTGTTCTCTTCAAAGTACTGTAGACTAGGTGATTTAGAAAGCACAGTACTTCTCATGTTTCTGGAGACTGCATGTCCATGGTCAAGGTCAAGGTCCATGGTCAAGGTGCTGTGCGGTTTACATCTGAGGAGGGGCTGGTTTATGCTTCAAAGAGGGCATCTTGTTGCATCCTTTGGGGGAAGGAACACTGTCTATGTAGAAGGTGGAAGGGGAAATAAAAAGGACAAAAAGTATGTACTTACTTCATTCCTACTTGGTATAAAATGCTAATTCAATCATGAAGGCAGATGCCTTATACAGTCATCAGACTAAAACAATGTCTTCTCATATTGAATTTTAAGGTGAATTTTGGAGGAGGAAAAAAGATTCCAACCATAACAGTCATCTCTTTTATTTTTAGGGTTTTATTTTTTTGAGACAAGGTCTCACTTTGTAGTTCAGGCTGGTCCTGACCTCCTGCCCCCCTGTTTCCCGAGTGCTGGGATTACAAGCATGAGGCACCACGCCCAGCATTGTTGTATGTTGTTATCCGGGATCAAAACCAAGTCCTTGCACTTGCAAGGCAGGTGTGGGAACCACTGAGCTAAATACCCGGCCTCTTAACAGGCATCTCTTAAATGGAGGAGTGGAAGTTTGGAAGATGATCTTGTGTTTAAGGAGAAAAGTCACCTTTTAATGAATTTGAAGTCTTTGGTATGAAGAATAATAAACTTGGAGGCTTTATTCTACTTCATTTCTGTAGCTTGTAGAAAACTGCCCTGATATATTGTGAATGTGTTAGAAAAGAGAGGAATTTTAGCAAAAATATTTCCACATGGTAAATAAAAATGATAAAAGGAATGTTGTTTGGTAGTAACTATTACAAAATATCTGTGTTTTACTTTATGAAGTAGATTTTGTTGGAGAGAGCTGAGGTGAGTGGTGATGTTATTTTATTATACTTTTAAATTTATTTGCCTGTTTTTCTAATTATCTATATACTTTATTTTACAATGCACATTTATATTTTCTGTAGCGTGATAAAGACAAATATTATGACCCTTTATGGGTAGAGACCAGGACCAATGGCTGGAAAATGAAAGTTTTATTTTTTGTAAATTGTACTGGAAACCTGTTCTCTGTATGCTAGGGACATATATTCATATTTTGTGTTGTCCTGAGAAACACTGGCCAATAATGTCAGTGACCTTTTCTTTAATGTATCAGCTGGTACCTTGCAGAGTGATACAGAAATACTCATCCATATGTAAATTTATCCGGGTGTCATTTTCAGTGTAGATTTTCTGTAGCAGGAGCAGTAGCTAAGCACCTTAGCATAATTACTGAGGCTTTGTCAAAAGCATTGTAAGACATCTCGACAATCAGAATGAAATCTATCTTCCTTTAGTGGCCATTATAAATGTTGTTTTAATTAAGGACACTGATAGCTCAGGGTTTCAGCAACATCTCCCTCACTGCTATAAATTAGAAAATTAAATTGTCTTCTTACATATCTTACTAAGTTTATCAAGGGAACAGAAGCAGCTCCAGTTCATCAAGGGAGAGAGGGATGAGATTTAGATTCACACACTCAAAGATTTAAATATTTTAGCTGTGGGCTCTCAGACGCAGTGGTCTGACTGAGCAACTGAGAAGGGCAAATTCGGTCAGATTTTCAGAGTAATTCAGACTGATTTGAAATGAAGTTTATCTTGCTAATTTCTTCAGAGTCAACTTTTCTGTGTCACTCTGCAAGTGTTGGTGTTTGCTCTCACACAGTAAAATTACATTAAACTGAAATGAACCAGGAGCCTGGTGAACTGCATAAATTGTATAACTAAAATTTTGTTTAGACCAGAGAAAGATAGGAAGGAGGGGATTGTGTCCCTTTGAGCTTATTTTATAAAGCTTTGCTTCCAAAAGATAATGTTTTATCAGTTTTGGCTTTTCAGTTAAATATGAACATTTCAGTGGAGGAAAGGCATCTAATTACCATGTCATTGTGGTCCATTCTCTTGAGGATGTAGAAATATAGAAATAGTGAGCCCTATAAATCAGTATTCTGAGTTTAGACTGAATAATCATGATACATTTAGTAATAGTTGGTAGCTTAGCTACCAGCTTACACAGGCAAAGCGTGTACATAAGCACATAATGAGAGGCTCACTCACTTCTGTTGGTGACTCTCATTGTATGGTGAACAAGTTGGGGATCAGAGCACTGACAAGACTTGTCCGAGATCCCGTGATCAGAGAGATGAGGCTGCCCTCTTTCCAAGGATCTCTTGCAGCTGTAGGAGCTATTACCTTGCACTTGAGTCCTACAGCAGGAAGCAGCAGGAAGCCTAAGTGGGAGCAGCTCTGGCTTATATATTTTAGTTCTATATGTGTTGGTTAGATGAAGGCAGACCAATTTATTCAAGCAATATGAATGAAATTCCCTTTGTTTTTGTTGTCAGCCACATTATTTGAGTAAAAGGCTAGCTGTAAGACGTAATGGTTAAATAGGAGTTTGTGTTCAGTCTCATGTCACGTAGTACTTTTCTCATTTTGCTGAGGAAAGTTGAGGCTTGGAGGGAGACTGTGCAAGATTTTTTAAATGGGGGCTAGGGATTTAGCTCAGTGGTTCCGGCGCCTGTCTTGCAATCACAAGGATCCAGGTTCGATCCCTGGTAGCCACATACAATACTGGGTGTGGAGACTCATGCCCAGCAGCAACCAGTACCACATACCACAGTGCCGGGCGTGGTGGCTCACGCCTGTCATCCCAGCACTCGGGAGGCAGAGGCAGGAGGATTGCTGTGATGTGAGTTGGAGGCTGAGCTCAGGGCCAGCCTGAACTACAAAGTGAGACCCTGTCTCAAAAAAAAAAAGATTTTTAAGATGGCTGACTACTCAAAAGAACCAGAGATCCAGGTCCATGTCTCTCTTTGCTTAATCTTTATTTTGCTGATGCCCTTTGTCTAATCCTTGTTACTCTGCTTATTATTTTAATTTTTGCAATGTTAGGGAGTGAAGCAGGAGTTTCCCACGAGCCAGTCAAATATACTTTTCATTTTAATATTAACAACAGGAGATAACTGAATACCTTGAATTTCTACTGTATTACTATCTTTTAAAGATTTTTTTTCTTGAATTTTCATTACCTGAGTCTCTGAAAATGAAAGAAACTTGAAAAAGTTACTAATGAGAAGAGCAAAAAAAATTAGGGCTTAAGGAAACCACAGCCAGTTCTCTAGAGCTGATATGAGACCAGTGGAAGGGACTCGGGTGTGGCTCAGTGGGAGAGTGCTCGCCTAGCGTGCTGGAGGCCCTGGGTTTGATCCCCAGCGGGGGCATGAGTGCCGGCGATGGAAGAGGGCAGCTGATTCATTGGATCAACCTTTTGGAGTTTATTTATTCCTTTAGAAAAATAGACTGGTTAAAATTAATAGAATTTGTAGAAGAATTTTAATTACAGGAGCATTTCATTAAGATAGCAGATGAAATTTGAACACCGGACGTAAAGAGAGTAGGAAAAAGTACATGCATCCCAATAAATGTTTCCTTCTTTGTATTGCTTTTGCATTGCTGGGTTTTCCAATATTTTCCCTGTAGCAAAATTACATAGACATATTGCTCCAATACAAAATTATTTCATTTTATCTCCTTCCCTTCTTCAGTAAGCACCAAAATTGTCCATAGTTGCAAGTAATAAATACTTACGATATCAAATTCTCACTGTGTTTTCAAAGACTATCAGTCCTCCATATCCCCAGGTTTTGCATCTGGAAATTCAACCAAATGTGACTCTGAAATAATTTTTAAATTGCTTCTGAACATGAAATTTTCATATCATTATTTCTTGATTTAGAATAACAACTATTTACCGGGCACTTGCATTGCACTGAGTATTAAAGTAATCAGAAGATAGATGTTATAAAATACTGGGATGTGTAGAAGTTCTGAGAAGATGTTACACTATTTTGTAGGAGGAACTTGGGTGTTCATGGAGACCTGGAACCAAACCCTTTGTGGATACTGAAAGATGACTGTACTGTGTCAGAGTGTGAATATTTCCACAAATAATTATGTAACCTTTAAAACCATCATTTTAAAGTCGGTGATGACTAGGTACACAGCTTACTTCATAATTAAAATATCTAAGTTGGTGCTAATTACAAGGAATACCCAGACAATTACATTTTGACCATGTTTTAGATGATTTCCTTGGAATGGATGTGATTATGAAGCTTGAGAGTTTGAATATTTTATGACCCCTGATAGGTATTATAAACTAATTTCCCCATGGGTATGAAAATTTACACTACTGATTGCAGTGTCTAAGGGGACAAAGACTAGTGTTGAGGACTAGAAATCTGACAGCTTCCCACCGATAAAGCTGATATTCTCTATCTGTGCACTGGCTGTAGGACTTGGCCAAACTACATAAGATAGTGGAATTACCTATACAATCTCTGTGCACATCTCACCATGTATCATGATGACATATAGTGTTTGTGGCCCTCACAACCTGAGTGTGGGATTTGGTTGTGTGGCTGATGCCCTTTATCATGTATACACCATTGATAAAACTATCTCTACTTACTGAACTACAAATAAAGAGTGCTTGCTCTATTTAATGAGTTCTACAGTGAATGTAAACCTTTATATATATATAAATAATATATATTATATATTATATATATATATATAAAATCTCAGAAACCACCTGGACAAGTGAGATCAATAGTCATTGTTAGTGACCTAATTGGCCTTGTAGCTTAAAATGTTTAATTCATTCCACATAGTCATTCATAATTTCGCTCCCTTTTCATTACATACTTATTATGTGTGAAATTCAGTTCTTGGTACCAGCCATTAATTGGTGAATCCGAGTACACCAGAAAACAAATGAATGGCGAATATTGTTCCTTTGATCTGTTCTGTCATGTCGCAAGTGGTTTTAATGCTACTATAATAAGTGATACTATAGAAGTTGATTTCATTTATAGAGCTCTGAGTTCTAGAATTAAAAATTGCAAAGGAACACAACAGATTCCTCCCCTCATACTTCTCTCTGTAGCCCTCAATTATCTCCAAAATACCAATCATTGTTAATTTCTTCTGCATTTTGCAAGCTGTATTTCAGGGCTGTGTGAACACATGCATATATGCATCTATACTTGTACCATATGTACTGTTTGTTTTTACACATGAGTTATTTGTCCTATATACTGTACATTATTTCTTACCCACCATGTGTTATTAATGTGTTTTGAAAAATCGCTCCTCATGTTTACTTAAGTGTCAGCCTCATTTCTTGTTTTTCTGGCCTCCTTGATTTTGATTTTGTTTAATGTTTATTAATTTTGGAACTTTATATTTATTATCTCTTTTTGTTATTATAAATAGCATTGCAATAAAAATATTTGTGCCTAGGTTTCTTTCGTTTAATTTTTCCAAGAAACTAAATTTGTGAATTTAAAGTGGAACAAATTTTATAGGTATTGAAAGGTATTTTTCAGGTAGTAACTTGGAAGCAGGGCTGCCCTGTGTGTGTGGAATACTGTCTTGTGTGAGAAGGGACAGTTGCATTTGCATGTAAGTGCTTGTGCATGCGCAGGGAACTAATAAATGTAACTGCAAGTTGGTGACAACTATTTACAGATGCCCACAGAAGTAGGAAACAGAGAAGGAGAACCAGACTAAATATTATGTACCCCTCCAATAATTTTAAATTTTGAGCCATATGAATGGACTACTCTTTCCACAAATTCAGTTTTAACTATGAGATTAAAAATTAGAGTATAGGGCTGGGGATTTAGCTTAGTGGCTCCGGCGACTGCCTTGCAAGTACAAGGGCCCAGGTTCAGTCCCTGGTAACCACATACCACAATGCTGGGTTTGGAGACTCACACCCAGCAGCAATCAGAACCACATACCACAGTGCCGGGCGTGGTGGTTCATGCCTGTAATCCCTGCACTCAGGAGGCAGAGGCAGGAGGACTGCTGAGTTCAAGGCTGAGCTCAGGGCCAGCCTAGATTACAAAAGTGAGACCTTGCCCCCCCCCACACACAATTAGAGTATAAATTAGTCTTGATGTTACAGATCTATAATTCCAGATTCCTGGGGGACTAGGGCAGGGGGATTGCAAGTTTGAGGCCAGTCAGGACAATTTAGTGATTTAGAGAGACCCTGGGTTCAATTCCCCATACCAAATTAAATACATACATACATAGCTCAGTAAATAGAAGTATAATGAGACTGCCATTTTCAATATATAGGCGCAAATAGCTTTGGCATTTTTTAAAATTGTAGGGTGTGGGAAGTGTTGTACCATCAAGTAAAATGTGGAAAGTCATAGTAGACAGGGTGATGGAAATCACAGATTGGATGGAAGCTAATCCAGAGTTGTGCTGCTTTTGTCTCTGGCTCTTAGAGAGAATAGAAGCATACGGCAGTGTTTTTCAAACACCGGTCATTCCTGCATTGCCTCCCAAGTTTTTGTCCCATCTTTGGATGGCTGTACTGCTATTGGTTCAGTCATGTCTCAAGAAAATTATTTACTTCTTTTCATTCCCTTGAAATTGTATGGCTATACCATTCCTGACAATCTGATGGCCTGTTTTAATTGTAGTACTTGGGACTGAACTCCAAGTCTCATCCATCCCAGAGGAGGATGCTACCACTGAGCTACATCACCAGCATTCTTACTTTTTAGACAGGGTCTAGCTAACTTGCTCACGCTGGCCTTAAACTTATCATCAAGTAAGGCAAGTCACTCAGCCTCCCGTGTTACTGGGATTACAGCTGAGCCCCGCTGTGTCTGGATGAGAATCTGTGTGTGTTGAGGTTCTCCCAGAGAAGCAGAAACATTTGGGGATATTTAATACTGGAGGTTTTCTTGAAGACATTGCTTTTTTTATAGTCGTGGAAATTAACGACAGAGTCTGCGTGTGCTTGGTTTGGAGGCCATCATCAAAAATGAAGATGGACACAGAGTGGGAGGACTCAAAGAAAAACCTTGTGAGGGTGAGCTGGGCCATTAGATTTACAAAGCTCCTAATCCAGCAGCTCCAACAAGAGGGAGTCTTGCTGAAGATGATGGCTGTCATTAAGGGGCCTGTCCCAGCTTTAGAAGGGCAATGGAAGGTCTTGGCAGGGGCCCAGCCATTCCTCACACCGACCTAGCAAGCCAGCATATCTGAGACCCTACAAAGAGCCATTAGATACCCTGCCACTGACTCCTCTGTGTACTGACGGTGTGCCCACCTCGTTTCCAGTGCTGAGAGGTTGTGGCTTGTACTCTCTCTGACTTAGGCAGGGGAGACATCTTTGAAAAGTCGCTGTGGCTTAACTGAGTTGATGTAAAATGGATGTGTTGCTAAAGAGAACTATACAGTAAATACAGTGAAGCTTTCCCCACACTGTGCCTTGGAACTAATTGATGCCTAGGCAAAGATGTGGAGATACGATGAAACATGAGAAGTGCAGGAACTGTGGTAGCTTTGTAGATTTGGATGGAAGAATGTGACTAGGGAGGTGGGCGGTCTGAAGGTGAAGGAGTATTCAGATTCAGTTCTGGAGAGTTACAGAGGGGCCATTGCAGGAAAAGCCTGTGGACATAGGACAGTTTTAAATATGTCATTGTGAGATGGAAGGCCAACAGGGAGGGCTGAAGCAGGAGAGTCTGTTTTGTCCTTAACTTGTGCAAAGCAAGAATAAATGAAAAACTTTGAAGCAAGATGGTGACATGAACATTTATCAAGGACTAAAATATTCTTTTTTTTTTTTTTTCCTTCTGCACTTTCTCTTAATTAAATTCTCTGGGTTGAAAATGCATGCAGTGAAGACGTGTTTTTAATCACTGAGAGAAATTCTCTTCCAGGACAGACTGTGCCAGCTTTGTCTGACCCCATCTCCACCTTCCCTGAAGATGTGTCCCAGCTGTGGCCAGTGCACTACACTGCCCAGTTTTACAAAAATCTAAACATGTTGATGAGAAGCTTTCAAACCACACTATGGACACTTTTGAAGATACCAGTGTATATTTGCTTTGGCTTGCATCATTCTTTATTTATTTGCACAAAAAAATTCTTCAGAAGAGACATTGCTATCCTTAAGCAAAGTTCTCTACCTCTATTGTTGTTGCTTTTGCTGTGGGTTCTGTTTACTTCTGCCTTGGTTAGGCAAGCTCGCTGGGGAAGGGACTGATTTTCTATCTACAAGTGCTCAGTAAGAGTCACACTTGGCACTTAATCGCGAAACATGTACACGGATATTTACATATATAAATTTACATAGTATTTTCAAGGACCCAATTTTAAACTCTGCACTTGTACAATTTTTAGCTTCTTATTAGATTTACAGACAGACTAAGCCATTTCATGTTAAATTTCTAGTCATGGTGATTGCTAAACGCTTTGAAGTACAGCCAGAGATGCTTTCTGCAAATATCATGGTAGGATAATGGTTAAGAGAAAAAAATTGACAGTATCATTGAAACATCAAGAAAAATATCATGAGCTTTCAAGACTTGATCCATGCAGAATGCCATGAACTGGTTTGAAAAGAAACACTTTTCCTCCCAATCAACAATATCCGGTCAGTCCCCCCAGCCCCACCCTTTCTCCTTGGCTGTGTGTGATGTAGCAAGAATTGCCCGGAATTTGTTGTGCCTGGAATTTGGTCGTCTTCTCAGTACTGCAGACTTACAAACCATAGTCACTGCCCTTTTGTCAACTTTAATTGAACCATTCCAACTAAACAAAACTTCATAGTTACCTGAACTTTATTGAAAGTGTGCTCTCTGCCACTTCCTATATTAAATGCTGTCTATATTCTGTATTTCATTTAAACCTGGCCACCACAGTATGGTTAATAATACTGAAAATGACACCTGGGTCTTACAGATGGGAAACCAAGGCTAACTATTATAAGTGTCTTGTCCTTATGTGGGTAAGTATGAATATGAATTGGGTCTGTAACAAAGACTCTTTTTTAAGATGTAAATTTACATTTACAGGAAGTTCCTGTCAATAGGTAAAATTAAACAAAGGAAGCCGCTAAATATGTAAGCAAATAGTGCCTTCCAGGAAGTGTTCATGACTACCCTGAAGTTCAGGAGTGATGTCAGATTAGTCCACCTCTCTTTACAAGGTAGGGAATAGAAGTCAGTCTGATTCCTTTGTCCATGACCTTAAAAGTGGTCAGTAACTGACTCTGGGTTTTGGAAGATGGAGTTCCAGTTCTTGTCACTACTCCCCTGGCCATGCACTGACCAGCAGTGGGGACTGCTTCCATCTGTCTCTATCCTTGCTCATCATAACCTCTCGGTTCCCATTTCACCTGGCGGATCTGTCTTCCTCACTCTTCATTGCTGCCACATGCTTTCCTGCGGGTGGAGCAAATGCACATTTTGCTTGAGGACATCCATGTCTCAATCCCTGATTTTCCTACTTTCAGAACTTTGGTTGCATGAAGTGGTGACCAAGGTACTTCAGCAGCAGGGTTGCTGGGATGGAAATTAACAGAGAGATGACACTTATTAGTGCTGGGTGACCAGTTCTGATGGTTGATGACTTCATTCCAAAGAGTCAGAAACTCACAGATTTGGGGGCAAGTTGCGAATATGAATGTGTGGAAATGATTTGGTAGGAATTGTGCTAAAAGAGAATCCTCCTGTATGGAAAGGAACAAAGCAATGGATGCAGCTGGATAACCCAGCTTATCTGATTTTATAATATTTTAAAATAGCAGAAAGGATTTTATGTGAAAATTGATTCAAGCTTATTTTAATGTCTTATAGGCAAAAAAAAAAAAAAATAAAACCCAACTATACATTCATTTCTGAACCACCATCTTGTTGTCACTGAAAATTCCTTCTTCCGCTTATTCACTCAACAGACTGTGGACAGGTTGAAGCCAATCAGAAGTGAGTCACTGAAGGGCTAGATTATGTAGTAATCACTGGATTACTAAGTTTGAAGAGGAGTGGGCTATAGTTTGACTAGTTAAATGTTTCCAAATATCTGATGAGATTTTTAAACAGCTGATGCTGTCAAATTATCTTAGTAGCAAAAGAAAAATGGATTTATGTGGGTCCGGGGAGTTAGCTCACTGGTTCCGGTGCCTGTCTTGCAAGCACAAGGACCTGGGTTCAATCCCCCAGTAACCACATACAGTACTGGGCATGGAGACTCACGCCCAGCAGCAACCAGTACCACATACCACAGTGCCGGGCGTGGTGGCTCACGCCTGTAATCCCAGCACTGAGGCAGAGGCAGGAGGATTGCTGTGATGTGAGTTTGAGGCTGAACTCGGGGCCAGCCTGAACTACAAAGCAAGACCCTGTCTCAAAAAAAAAAAAAATGGATTTATGGTCAAGGAATAACCTTTTGAAGAAATGGGAGAAAAATTTTCTTGATGCTGAGATGACTAATTTTTAGTCTGAGGAGGATGGGAAAGGCGGCGAACCTTTCTGTTGGAGAGGTGTTTTAAAACAGGAGAGTCAGAAGAGATTTGTCTGCACAGTGTGAATGACCTTGGGCTGTCCCCATCTGGAAAGCGGAGATTGTAATTGTGTATTCTGAAGGAGTTTGGTGGACGTACCTGACTTTGGGCCAGTGCCCTTCACTGCAAGGTGCAATCAGGTGAACCAGAACACTGGTGATTTGGGAGCCTGATTAGCCAAGGAAGCCCTTCTTCCCTCCTCTCCATCACTGCTCTTGCTGTGGGACGTGTGACTTTTAGATGGAGCTCCTTCCCCAGTTTCTCCTTGGAGGTCACATTTTCTGGCTTGACAGATGCCAACTTGACATTTTTCTCTCTTTTTTTTTTCTTTCTTATTCTGAATAGTTCCGCAAAGCCTTCCTCATCCCAGTTCTGTACTGAGCATAAGAATTTGCCTTTTCTACTTGTCAAAGGATGTCAAGAGTTTCTAGGAGTCCACAGTCACACTTCAGCTTTTCCGACAGCAGAGGAATTCCAAGGATTCCAGAATTGGCAGCAAAACTCTTTGCTTGCTAACTTTGGTTCAGGTGCACTTTAAAAATTCAAAGCTTAATGGGGCCTTAAATATTCTTTTTTCCTTTTGCCAAAGAACTTCAAGTTATTTTAGAACATGTGGAGTGTTGCCTGGTAACCATAGCTCCGCTAGCTTTCTGCAAGAAGTTTTCCTTTTTTTTTTTTTTTCTTTTCCTACGGAAGGACAGTCAAGAGGCAGCGAGGGGAAAGAAGTTTCACCAAGAAGTGAATGAGAAATAAGGTGTCTCTCTGGAGCTTCAGGTCACATAAAACTGACATGAGAAGGAACAGGTACGGTGAGGCCCTGTCGGAGGCAATAAGAAGCAAGTTCAAGAAGGTGTCTCCCATGCTGTCTTTAGTTATGCAGAAGAGTTTGAAATGTTTCGAAGACAGCCGAATTATGGAAATTCTCTTTTCTGCCTTCCTTCCTCCCTTCCTGTGTCTTTTTTGAAACAACACAAATAATGAGTGCTCTGTGGACCTGACCTCAGGCTCTGAATTTTTGAACTAGTGATGACTGATCTTTTTTTGTCCTCTTAACTCTGCTTCTTCTCACCTATTGGGAAATGACCATAGGTCATTGCAATCATCATCTCTACCTGTTTTTCTGATCTCTGTAACTAACTTGTCCAGCAGTTGTGAACTTTTCAGAGCTCTCTGTGGGTTTTATGACTGTCGGGTTCAAGGTCTGAAAACTTTTCCATACTTAGGGGCTGAATGTGTTTTTCCTCTTCTTGGAAAATAGACATTTTGACCTGTAAGAAGATAGGTAAATATAATAGAAGTTAATGAAGCCAGTAGTGGTGCATGACATGGTGGTGAATGGGAATTGGAGGTTTGATTTGGCAAAATACACCTGTGTGCTGCCATCCCTAAGCCAGGCTCGTGATGTGGAACACTACGAGTGACATAAGTCAGGTCCGTGCTCCTGGAAGTTCCTCCAAGACTGACTGAAACTCAGTCTTGTGGAAGCGGAAGTACTCTGACGTGAGTTCCTGTTCTCCAGAGGACTGGCATGTGCACAACAGCCTGAGGGATTCAGCAGGCATGGTATGGTATGTTTTAGGGAAGCCAGATGCCATCAAAGCCTTCAGAGGGACAAGGACCTCAGTCTCCCAATTACAAGTTCTTGGGACTCTCAGTTGGGAGCACAGTCCTGGGCTGGATGAATGACAGAACCAGACTATCCTGTCTTTTGCTCTGCGATTTCCCCCTTGTGTTCCCTGGACAGCCCCACACTTCTCTCCTGTGCCCATACCTGGCTCTTCCTCGCGTTCCACCTATTGCTGTTCCTCACTGTGAACATATGCTGCTGTAATATTTCATTATTAACTTTAATTACATGAATAATGCATAGTACATTCTCCTTGTGGGAAGTTAAAGAACAAATCAATGCCAAGGCTAATGTCTCTTGGCAATGTCCTCTGGCCTTCAGATCTTTCCTCGTGGTAACCATCACTGTCAGAATGCTTAATATAATTACAGACATTTTCTAAGAAATTATATAAGTATATGCGTTTCTAGAAGCACAGTTTTTTGCTATATGTCTTCTTTTATGTGCAAGATGTCCAAGCGGAGTATTCTCTAAGATATTTTATGTAATTATCTAGAATGAAATCCTGGAGCTGGGGAATCCTGTGTGCAAAAACGGTAGCTATTGCTTCATGGTTTGTAGTCATGAAAAATTCAAAATAACGATGCCCATTAAAAGAGACGGACCAGGTAACAGTTAATGAATATCACCACCAACACCTAAGCAAGGTGTCTCCAGGACTGCATTCCTTGTGAAGGCTGCAGTGGGAGAATCGATCTATTGCCTTTTCCAGGTTCCAGAAGTTGCCTTTACTCTGGCTCATGAGTCCTGCCTTCATTGTTACAGTATGACACTCCAGCCTTTGTTGACACAGTTGTATCTCCCTTTGCTCCCAAATAAGACCAATTGTGATTGCATTGGGCCACCTAGGTGACCCAGGATAATCCCATATCTAGATTCTTCATTTATTCACATCTGGAGAACATCCTGCGCCTCATGTGGTAACGTTTGCACCTGTTCTGAGATTAGAACTCAGACATCTTTTGAGAGGGATGTTTCCTTGTCCACCACAACATATCACAGTGATATTGACTGCCATATTCTCCCTTGAGGTGCTATCACTGGAAACCTCCTAGCAATGTTAATTCAGTTACAAATTTGTAGGGTGCTGAGCTTGTATCCCCTTGATTAATCCAGTTCAGACTGGTACTTATATCTATTTCTTTTATTGGCTGCCAAGTGGACAAGGCCGTGGCCCCACCAGAGAGACCCTGCAACCATCTGAGCATGAGCATGTTTTTTTGCCTCCCATGGAGATGCTGGCTTTCCAGAAATATAGGCCGACACCACAGAGGACACGGTCTGCTGGAGTCAGCTCGTGTTTTGGGTGAGCACACATGTCCGGAGCAGACTTTAATGAAGTCTTGTGAAGCTGCAGTAATTGGGAGATGCTTTGGCTGACAGCAGTTCTGACACAATCCTCCTCCTTTTGACTCTGGTTGCTTTTGACTTTTGAAGTGGACAGGGGAAGCAAAAGTGTGAATAATGGTAAGATGTTCTCCTGCAGTGTGTCATGCATCCTTAGACTAACCATGGACAGCACCTCAGAATTCATGTCCCATATGTTCATTTCCCCATGTGAAATTCCTTAAGTGGACAGCTGTGTGTCTGGTTATATAATCCTGTAATTGTGGGAAGAGGAGCTATATTTAAATATGGATGTGCAGAACCCATTGTCAGCTAAGGATACATATTTAATTACCATAGGAAAAAAATCTATGAGCTTGGGTGTGATGTGGGGACTGATTTTATTCAAATTGGGATTCTAATTTAGTTTCAAAGAACTGAGCAGTGCTGTTGAGGTGCTTGCCTCTTGGAGACAATGTGTGTATGTATATTCTATGGTGCAGATGAAAAGACATCTGTGAATAATTTAAATTTAACCCTTTGGAAATATTCTGGGTTTTGGTCTCCAGTGTGTGTGCTACAGTGACCCAAGAACTGGGTCCTTAATAAGTGATAAAAACATTAGCTTCGCGTTAACCCACTCACTTAACTGCTTTATAGGTACTACACTGCAACATTTCTAGTAGGCCCAGCAACATAGAAGGTGAATTTTATTTGTACTTTGAAAGAATGTATTGCCTAGGTGTGGTGCCGGTCAACCTATGATAAATGTGCCTCAGCAGACTGTGTCACTAAACACAGTCTAAAGGTGTTTGCCTTTGCTGGTATGAAGCAAAAGGTGCTAAAAGGTGTTTGCCATTACTGACCTATTAAGCCCATCTCTAAAGTAATAGTTGATTCTTTAACATCTTTGCATTTTATTCTGTAGCACTGAATTTAAAGCAGAGTTTTCTCAGCAGCAATTCTGTTTCTACCAACTGTCTCCTGGGCTCAAAGTCTCTTGTGTTACCAAGTTTCTGGAAAGTTGTGCTTTTCCTTCTAAGTGCATCGTATCTCAGGATTCATAGTTTTGCTCTGTAATCATCTTTCAGCATCTTTTTGAGAATTTAAAAATAATGTTCGTGTGTACAAGTTCCCTGAGGAATTAGCAAGACTGATTGCAGTCAAGTAGTACCTTGTTCATCCTTGAGTTTAACAGACCAACGTCCTTGTCTAAGTACTTTAACTTTTTCTGTCCATCTTCAAGATCTTCAAGATTTATTAGCATTTGGTTAACTCTTGGCCTTATTTGGCCTTGGTTTCTTCAGCCCGAACCGTGAACATAAGTATGGATTCTCTTAACAATCAAATGCTGTACTGCAAGGGTCACATGGAGCAAAGTGAGGCCAGGGTAGGTTTAAATTCTGATGCAAACCTAACACACCAGGATTTAGGCAGCATCACAGAAAATGTCTCAACTTCTTTGTGTGCCAGACTCATGCAACTTGAATTTGAATCATAAAGTCTTCAAAGTTACAGAGGACTACTTTAAATGCTGGTTTTGTCATTCAGAAGCCACATATGGCTTTGAGTGGTGCATTTGAAATCTGAGCTTTAGTTTCCTTGCCAGTGAAATAGAAGAATCAGATTTTGCATTGTAGGACTGATAATAGGGGTGAATTATGGCAGTCTCACCATCATCCAGACCTTTTTTTGGCCAAGTTCTTAACTCCGTAGTTGATATGCATTACCTCATGGTATTCTCAGTGACGCTGTCTGGTAGCTACTGTCATAATTCCATTTATTTATAAGACTGTCAAGATTTACTACACTGAACAAACATATCTATTCACCATGCTAAGACCTACACATCCAGGAGTCCAGTGTCAGTTTGGCTTTTTTTTTTCTTGTGTACTGTTGCTCAGTTTGTGTTTTATTGTATGCTGGCACTTTAGGCTACTTTCTCCTAAATAAAAAAGCTGGGAATTGTGAAGATTGAAAGAGATATGATGGAAGGTATGAAGCAAGAATCCCATGGTATGCCAAGATATTAGGCATTTAATTAATATTATATCTTATTCTTTTTTCACTTATAAAATATAATCTTTATTGATTCTGTTTCTGTTATTGCCTTTAAATTTTAAAGCAATCCAGAATTTATTGAAATGGTTATTCCTTCTTTAGGATGTAAAATTTAGTAGTTTCAGGCTGAAGATGAAGAAATGACAAGTTTAGTATCTACAGAAATATATTCTCCACAGAGGTCAAAGCTTTAAGGTAGAATGTGACTTGCAGTCCTATTTTTAAATAACTGGCTTGTTCTTTAAATGAAGATCATTAAGCCTGAAACACCATCCTCTTATAATTTGGTGAAAAGAAGAAATGAGCTGTTTAATAGGATGCTATCCCAGTTCATCTGAAAGAGAATGGTGCATTCGGTGACTGTATTTGTGAATTTGCATCTATGCTATGAAATAAACAATTTGATTTATTTTATCCTTGAATCAATACTTGATTTGACTTCGAGGAGATCTGACTCTTTTAGAAATTGCAGATTATCTGTGGCAAAATCTGTCTGGAAGCTTTTGGTAGCACCTCATTTCCTATTCTCAGGAGAGAATATTGTGATCTGAACATTTGGTTCTTTGGAACTCAGTATGGTCTCACTTCTGCAGTGCGCAGAGCTGTCCAGTGAGGTGCTGGGACCTGCGGCATTTCTGCTCATGTGAACCCTTGTGGCTACACTATGTCATGAAGTCCCTCCTTTTCCTCTGTTATTGAAAAGATCAAAGACATCTCAGTGGAGCTCCTCACTCACCTCCTCCAAATGTGTAGCTCATGAGCCAGCCCAGCTTGGTCACTGACCAGGGTCCTTCCAGCTGCTCTGTCTGTTGACCTTGAGTTGTGGCCTTGACTTCTTTCATTTCATGAGTAGTTGCTTTAAAAATTTTGCTAACTGCATGTAAGCGTTTAAAGCATCTATGATTCAGTTCTTGTTACCCTTGACACTACCATTCTAGTTAAGGTGCATGTATCGTGTCCTCCACTAGTGCATCAGCCTTTTACTTGTTTGGTTGCTTCCTCTGCCCATCTTGGTTAAGATGAATTTTGAGACCCTAAGTTAGGTCATGCCCCTTGTCTGCCCAAAATACGACAAGTTTCATGCCTGACTCAGGATAAAGTATGTGTGGCCGATGCTTTCTGGAGTTTTACAGGATCATGCCCCTGGTTTCTTCTCTGGTCTTGTGTCCTGCACCTTTCCTTGCACTCTGGTTTACTTTGTTTGTTTCTTAGTTATGGCAGGTACCCCTGTCTCAGGGGCTTTGCACTTACCCAGTCCGTAGAATGGTATTCCCTGCAAATGGCTCAACTTTCTCTGTGCCATCAGGCTCTTGGATTGATGTCTGACCAAGATCTACTACTGTGTTTCTCTGAAAATAAGACTGAGTCTTCTATTAATTTTTTGGTCTAAAGATATAACAGGGCTCATTTTCAGGGATGTCTTATTTTTCATGTACGGTAATCTACATTTATTTATATACAAAATTCTGCATTTATTTAAATACAACCACATCATCTTTTTCTGGAACATCATTATAACTTTCCAAATCCTGAATTCTAGCCTGAACTTCTTGAGACTCCATTTCTGTAGAACCATTAGCCCCCATCTCTTGTTTTCTGTGATAGTGCTATCCTTAAAAGAGCACTTCCTGTCCATGCCATTAGCTCAAGGTGCATTGGCAATGCATGTGTCAGTGATGTCACCTCATAATTCTTCACCCAAGTCATGACTTCTTGCAACTTAGGTTTCACAAAGTTTCCATTCAATCAGATGTTAACTGATTAACAATTTACAACATATGAGACAGGAATGACAAAAACAATGGTAACAGTGAAGAATGATGGTTCACACAAATGTGATGAGAAATTCCAAGCATCAAAATTCAGAAAATATTTATTTCACACGAATGCATTAAGTATATATGTTACAAAACACAACAAATGGAATTATGCAGATTCATACTAGGCAGAACCATACTTGTGGTTATTATCAAGTTGTTACCCAGTGTAGATGTCACTTCTGTAGTGTGTCTGTACTCAATGTGATTATTTGGCCCTAAATCTCAAGTTCACCTGTTCACGTAGGTGTTTATCTGTTGTTGAAAGGTGCCAAATTTACAAATATTTGCTAAGTTTATATTAGCATGTAAGTATTAATGTTAATAATACTTATTCATAGTTAATTACATATTAATATTATTTTGCAATTCAATGCCCATTGTACATTGCAGTACACATACTAAATATGTCTGTCTGATTGGCAGTCTTAATTTGGGGTTATTTTAGGGGTAGGGACTATATGTAGGGGGTAGAGATAATCATCTTGGAAAATCATGCGGGAGTTTATTTTCTAGTTAGGTCTAACTAGAGGGCTCACCTCTAAACCCACCTTGGCTCAGCAGATATGCAGGAAGACCCTGGGCAGAGGAGATAGGAGTGAACCTGTGCTCTGTGGGTGAGAGACAATGTTTTTCTGAAAATCTTTTTGGGTTAAGATTTAGTCCTTCATGACACTCTTATTTCATTTCTGCTTTTTTCTAATCATAGGACTTTCCTGTTTGTTGGGAGCCAAAGAATTGGGGCTAAAGCCACCTTTTAGGCCTAGAAGAGCAAAGGAAGTATACCTAGCACAGAATAGGTTCTCAATAAATATTTGCTGCATGAATGAATGGTTGCTCCACAGAAGTTTCTTCTTCCTATTGACTAGGGTGAGAAAGCGCTCACACATTTAGATGTAGCTATCATGGGGCTGAAAATGGAAACTTAAGAAGCACTTTAAAAGGACCTGCCACTATGTCTTGTACATACCCTAGACTAAAAACCCCAATAGAAATGTTACAATGATTAATTAAATAAAAGTATTTTTCAAGGTGAGCATCAGAGGCAGAATTCTTCCTGGCTCCTGAGTTGGAAACACTGAGTATTGGCAAATTCCCCGAACAGCAGGACTAAAAGGTTTTGAAGTGGAGGGTAGCCCTGGTGCCCTGTGCTCACCTCCCAGCCCTACTCGCAGTGCTGCTAGGGTCCGGCTCCATTTCAGTGTCCTCCCATTCTGAAGTGGGGGAAGGCAGAGGGAAAAGGTAGTGTGGGAAGTGTGGGGAGAAGGTGTGGCCTAACACTACAGCAGTTAGAGTGGAGGCCCAGGAAGGGTTTCTCTACCTTCCCCTCCGTCTCTATGGTCAGTCTTGTCTACTTGCTCATACAACCAAGTGTGTCCTCATTAGAAATGCAGAGACAGTTAGCAAGTCTCACTCTAGAGTCCTACTACCTGTTACTGTACTTTTCTGATCAGATCATCATTCAAGAGGTATGGGGCTGACTTTGGGGACCCAGTAATAAAGGAAAATGTCACTCCCGACCTCTTAGGTGTCAAATGTGCTGAGTTCCTTGTCCCACAACATTGAAGAATGAAATTGGGAACCAAAGAAAGAAGTGAAGAGAGTTTTATTGGAAATAAGGAGAAGAGCTTATTCCAGTCTACTCTCGAGTTGCTGTTGATCCCTCAGGGAGGAAGGCAGGCCTGGCCATCTCATTTCGTCTTGGACTGGTCTTCAGATGCACCTCCAAACACAGTTCTGATGTCTAGCTTTTGGGCTGACTTCCTTGATGGGCCAGTCTCTTTATGGCTGTATGTTAATTTCCATCTAACTTAGCTGCCCTATAATAGCAGTATCCCCGATCTGGCCAATTGCACCAAATGGAAAAAAAATAATGGTGAAATAAAAAAGGAATTTAATATTCAGTAGAGCTATTTTGGGAAGACAGGGGAGAACAGGCCACCTCAGCCTGTTACAGGTGTACTGAAATAAGCTTCAGGTTTAGTTAAGGGAGAAATTGGTGTAAGGGGAAAACAGTATGCATACTGAACACTATTACTATGGTGTAGTTGATGATTAGCGTGGTTCTATGGGGTCCTAGAAGGGACATTTCAGTGACCATCAGGAATTGATTTCACCCACTTGGGTGTGTGGGGCTCAGTTCTGGTCCTGGGGCAATTGTTCCTACTTAGCTGAACAGCCTGATTGTGGGGTGATCTGCCTGCAAGACCCTTTTCCTAGCAGGTACCAGGAAGACTTCTAGGTGCCACCCTGGGGTGTGGAACAGGATATTGTAAAGGTTGCAATTGATGGTCTGTCGACTGTGGTATCCCTGGAAGATCTGAAAGCACTGAGTTCATTTTCTCTTAATGCCTTCAGTCTTTTTTAAGAGAGGGTCTTACTTTGTAGTTCAGGCTGGTCCTGAACTCAGCCTCTAACTCAGCAATCCTCCTGCCTCTGCCTCTCGAGGGCTATGATTACAGGTGTGAACCACCACGCCCAGCACTGTGGTACGTGGTACTGATTGCTGGTGGGTGTGAGTGTCTATGTCCAGCATTGCTGTATGTGGTTATCGGGGATCAAACTCCGGACTTTGAGCTTACAAGGCACTGGAACCTTTGGGCTTGCTGCAACCACTGAGCTAAATTCATGGCCCAGGACCTTCAGTCTTGAAGAGAATTGAAAGAGGTTAGATAAAGATAATGAATCTTGCATTGACAGGTTTTAGACAGATGCTCATTAAGTGACAAACATGTCTGTCTGTGTGCAGAGCTAGGTGAGAATCTGACAGAAGTTTAAGGTAGAGAGGTGGCAGATACAGATGAAGACAGATGCACGCTTTTACCTTGCTTTAAGCCACACATCGGGCATCTGCAGGTCCACGTGGTGAATCTTCATTTTTTTGTCAAAGGCAGCTCCTAAATTTCTGTGACAAGTTTAGGGAACTTGCTCCTGAAGGCTAACACAAAGAAGCTCACTGAGTGTGATGCCTGAGTGTTGATCCGTAGGGTAGCTACGGGGAAACTGAGATGAAGAGGAGAGAGGGAAGCTACTAGCACAAGGTCACACAGGAGGAGGACGGAGGGTTTCAGATTTATCTCGCTCAAATTGTGCAAAAAAAATGTGCAGAGAGGTTATTTCCTGCAGTTCTGAGGTTCCCCTCTTCCTACCTCTGTTTCGTTTTCTTAATAACTAATTTGCATTAAGACAATTTGTATGCTCATGGGCTCACAGCTGAACCCGATTGATAGCACCAGTCCTTCCCTGATTAAAGGCAGGACATGAGAAGAGGAGAATGACAAATCGGGGCTGTTGCATTCGGAGTGCGTTTTCAGGGGTGGCGCATGTTAAAATGTGTTTTCAGCCAGAGACTCGCCCTTTGGCCAGGACTTTATTTGAGGCTGTTCCGAAGTGGGTGATGGTCGCTGGCTGGTCAAGGGACAAGCACAAGTTCCCGTCCTCCTCGTGTGTTGAACATTCCAAGTGGCATCGCTCTGAATGTCCAGGTTATTTATAGTGGATCTAATTATGAGTGTCCTTGCTTGGAATGAAAGTGTTCTCCTCAAGGGTGAGATACAAATGAATAAACTACTGACCAAGAGGAAGTGGAACCCTGCTCTATCAATGGTTGGAAACCTTTACTCTTAGTCACCCAATTGATTATGGGGTGCAGAGAGATATTATGAGAACATGGAAATTTATCATATGGATCAAAGTGAATTCTCTTTAGACTCAAGCTTTAAAATCCTTATTTCATTTTCAGATATGCATTCTTTGAAGAAATTTATGGAGGATGTAAATATTCATTGACATGCTGCAAACAGCAGATAGCACTTATGCTTATTAGTTTTTTTTATTTCTTCATGACTAATTTTTTTTGAGACAGGGTCTTGCTTTGTGGTTCAGGCTGGCCCTGAGCTCAGCCTCAAACTCACATCACAGCAATCCTCCTGCCTCTGCCTCCTGAGTGCTGGGATTACAGGCGTGAGCCACCACGCCCGGCACTGTGGTATGTGGTACTGATTGCTGCTGGGCGTGAGTCTCCACACCCAGTATTGTTATGTGGTTACCAAGGTACAACCTGGGTCCTTGCGCTTGCAAGACAGGTGCCGGAACCACTGAGCTAAATCCCCAGCCCTCTTCATGACTAATTAATACTTGTGACGCACTCAAGGCTACAGGTGAATAGAAGATGGGAATATCTAGGTGCAGACCTGGCTTTGAGATCCCTGAGCCCTCTACTTAACCTCCCCTCCCCTGTGCAGCGGAGGGTCCCAGTGTCCTATCTAGAAGGCTCAGCGGTTGTGCGGGGCGAAGGTTCTCCCTGTTGAGTGTTAACCGCTCCTTTAAGTGTCACCAGGCAGACACTGCTGCCTCCCGTTAAAGTTTAAAACTTGCTCTTTTTAGAAAGGTCATTCGCCTGTCTTTTTACACAGGAGCGTTTGTTAGGTGCTGTGCTCTGAGCTTCTAGTGTTTCTCATTGGATGTGCTGAAGATTTGCCTTCAGATTCGGGGCTAAACCTCTTAAGAAATAAATCAACTTTTAGAAATTTGTACGCAGGAATGTGTGACTTGCCCCTGGGCTGTTCCTACTGAGGAGCTGGTCCTTTCCTTTATGGTGCCTCCATTCCCCTCATTAAGTTTTAAGCCTTAAATGTTGACTGCTTCAGTGGTTCAGGTTTACTCTTCCCTGATATCTATTCCAGGATCCTGCAGAAAAGGGAACCAAGACTCTAAAGGAAAAAAGAAAAACAATAACATCAAAAACATTTTCCCAAATTCTCCCCCTTTAGGCTTGATGAGGACAGATTGCAAGAATTGCCCCTTGCAGAGCTGTCTTGTCCTCTGCTAATCGTGTTGGATGAAGACAGGTGACCTGGAGAAGTGGCAGCGGGGCCTGGAGCGGGGCGGGGTGGGCGCGGGGTGGTGCCCCAGGGACTCCAAGTGAATTCTAACTCTGGGAAGGGAGCTGCGTGCTCCCTTTGATCTGGAGCTGGCTCCCAGGGTGCTGGCTATGAAAGGAAATCGAGCCTAAAGAGTCCAGGGCGGAAAAGGAAGAGCGTTAGGAATCGTGTGTGTGTGTGTGTGTGTGTGTGTGTGTGTGTGTGTGTGTGTGTGTGTGTGTGTCTTTAGAATTCCAACATCCTTACTGCGGGCTGAGGGTTCACTATTAACCAAATAAGTATTTGGCAGCAGCGAGGGTTACATGACTAAAATAATAAAAAAGAAAGAAAAGCCCTTGAGAATACAGAAAAGATGTCTAATTGCTGGAAGTCCCCTAGAGCCTTGCAATTAAATTAAACCTTTTTTCCCCCAGAAATACCTGGAACAACTCCATCTTCCAATAATAGATATCTCTTTGTACATATGGTGATGTCTAAATGCCCAGAAAAATAGGAAGGCTGCTTGTTTTTAGAAGGCAACTTCTTTCCCTTTTCTTTTCTTTTCTTTCCTTTTCTCTTCTGAATGCTCATGTGAAAGGCCATGCAATTTCTTATTCAAAGGCGGAGGGGCTTTAATACCATTTGCTTACCACAAACAAGTAATGTCTATGCAAAATGAGATTTTTTTTTTTTTTGGTCATAGACAATGTTTGTGAATGTACAGGGTGCCTAGTTAATTATTTTACTGAGAAGTGATTCAGAATAGTGGAGGTTTCTGTATAGGGCTGATAAGGACAGTGCAATAATTGCACTTTCAGCAGAAAGAGTAATCCACACACCCTTTTTCCTTAATACTGTTTTGATAAGCTTTTGAAAAGCTTGAGCAACTTGCCTGGAAACATGGATTTGGTCTTTAAATGATACACAAGGTTTGTTTTACTCATACAACTGCAATTTTAAGTCCCACAGCAATCTTCAGGGTTGTTGGCTTAAAAATTGCTTTATCTCTGGGAATGGCCCCCTTTACCAGCTTCTTTATCTTCAAATTTAATTTAATATCTTTGGTGAATGGGTTAATAGTCATACTGAGGCTTGACCGGTGAAGATATACATAATGTGCACATCTTCACGTTTAAAATGCTACGAAGCTTCTTCACAGTTGCAACTCTTGGTTATTTGCAAGAAATATAGGGTGCTTGCTGCCTTCCCAGAAGCCCAGGTCACCATGACATCCGCAGCTGAGTTCAAATCTAAGAGCAGCCCTCTGTGGCGCATGCGTGGGTAAATGGCGTGTGCTCCAGGACCCGCCCTGAGGACGCTAATCCCAAACGGTCTCCTGATAGTTTCCAAAAACGGAAGCTGAGAATCAGGTGGCTTCTCTGGAAACAAAATAAAGCACATGCCAGGGGGAGTTAGATCTGAGTAAAAATGGATTTTAAAGAGAACATTAACAAAAAGGAGTTTAAACCAAGTGGCAAAAAGGGCAAAGACACAAGTGGTGTGGATTGGTGGCTTTAAAGTAAGCAGAAGATGGCATGTCCCTGCCACAGAAACTTCATATCCATCAAAATAAGCAGGGCCTGGGGTACTTAAGTAGGAAAGTTCCCTTGAGTTGCTTTCCAGTGCAAAAGTAAAGGAGACACTTGTGAAATATTTGATGTGATCTTTATTTTTAGTACATAACGTCTTGGAGGGGTGTAGCTCACAGGAAGAAAGTTTGCTTCTTATGGAGGCCCTGGGTTCCAGCTTCTGTATACCCCAAGTGAAACTACAAAGCAAGCATACATCAATAGAGGCTGTTGTGTTTCTTTATTTTTCTGGAAAAGAAGTCAAAGCTACAATTGTAGCCGATGGCCAGGATAAACCCGGTTTCTTCTGTGTGTCTCTGTGTCACTGTAGTACACAGCTTCCACCTAAGGGGTACTTCAAGTCCAAGGTAGCCACCGGTATTCCCTGCACATATTTTAAAGGCCATAAAAAAGAAGAAATAGCTGGGCATGGTGGCTCACACCTGTAATCCCAACACTCAGGAGGAAGAGGCAGGAGAATTGCCATGAGTTCAAGGCTTGCCTGGGCTACACAGTGAGTTCGGGGTCAGCCCGAGCTGCAAAACGAGACCTGGTCTCAAAACAAAACAAAACAAAAAAACAAAAAAAGAATTGCCAAAGGACAAAATTCTTTTGCCTTTTCCCATTATAAAACCATTCCTGGAAAGCCCACACAGCACTGTTTATATCTCCTTGCCCAGAGTTTAGTTATATGGCTTCAGCGGGAAGCCTAGGAAGTCGGCTCTCACCCTGTTCACTGCCAGGGTTTGCTGCTATTGAGTAAGAGAATAACTGTGGTGAGGCGGCTGTTTGGAACAGTTGCTGGTAGCAAACTTTGCACACTGAAAATGGAGATGAGGAGCAGAATGCAAGTCTTCACTCTCCTCCCCTCCCCCTTCCCTGAACAGAAACTTCACAATGAGCTGCATCTCCAGCCCGTTTTTATGTTTTATTTTTGGACAAGGTCTCAGTAAGTCGCTAATCTGCCCAGGCCGGCTTCAGTTTGTGATCCCCCTGCCTCCACCTCTGAGTCCCAGGATTACAGGCGTGCGCCATCGCGCCTGGGTCATCTTTTTCCTTATAGGCTTGTATTTTGGTTTTGGTTTTTTGTTTGTTTTTTTTGTTTTTGTTTTTGTTTTTTTTTTTGAGACAAGGTCTCGCTTTGTGGTTCAGGCTGGCCCTGAGCTCAGCCTCAAACTCACATCACAGCAGTCCTCCTGCCTCTGCTTCCCGAGTGCTGGGATTACAGGGGTGAGCCACCACGCCCAGCGCTGTGGTCTGTGGTACTGGTTGCTGCTGGGCGTGAGTCTCCACACCCAGTATGGTATGTGGTTACCGGGGATCGAACTCGGGTCCTTGCGCTTACTGAGCTAAATCCCCGACCCCTGTATTTTGATTTTTAATGAGCATTTGCAGTCATTTAAAAAACCTAGAGATACATTTTGAAAAGAAATGAGAGGAGCGAGGAGAGAGGTGGCACCTGACAGTCCAGGTTTCACTGAGTAAGAGGACTGCTAGTTCTCGGTCCTGTTTGGACTCGCTCTGTGAAGTCACTCTCTGCATTTGGAGCCGGTCGTCTCTCTCCACTCTGAGCCAGGCCCTGCATGGAGCCAGTCATACTCCCGGGTACTGATGCACTAGGAATCTCACGATCTTTTTTATCTTTATTGAAACAATTGGCAAAGACACAATTTTAATGACAGATATTAATCATTAGTTGCCATTTAGTCTTCTTATAGCTAAAAAAGCTTCTGAGGTTAAAGAAAACAGACGTAATTATAATAATAGACTTAAAATATCTTGAGTGCTTTATCAAGCTAGTATAGTCCAAGACACAAGAATTCGGGTTCCTTGGTGATAGTTTTTAGTCTCCTTTTCTCACCTCTAATGCAGTAACATTCGCAGTTCCTTTCTCTACATTTAATTGTCTTGAGAATTAAGAAGGTAATGCTGATGAGGCAGCTGTTCATGAATAAATGCTTAATAATTGTGAAACGAGTAATTTTATTCCAAATACACTGTATGTCCAGCAATCGGTAAATTATTTTGAATTGAACAGTCCCATAAATTTGTAGGATAAATGTGAAAATATGTTTCATTTGTCCTCTCTCCCTCAACCCTTGCAAACCCTTAGTCTACTTTCTCCTTCAGTGGATTTTTTGGGCAGTTGACATATGTGGAACCACACTATATATGATCTTTTGTGTCCAACCTTTTTTACCTGGTATTTTTTTTTTTAGGTTTTTTGAGACAGGGTCTCGCTTTTGTGGTTTAGGCTGGCCCTGAGCTCTGCCTCCAACTCACATCACAATCCTCCTGCCTCTGCCTCCCGAGTGCTGGGATGACAGGCGTGAGCCACCACGCCCGGCACTGTGGTATGTGGTACTGGTTGCTGTTGGGTGTGGGTCTCCACACCCAGTATTGTTATGTGGTTACCGGGGAATCGAACCTGGGCCCTTGCGCTTGCAAGACAGGCGCCGGAACTACTGAGCTAACTCCCCGGCCCCGACCTGGTATATTTTTAAGGCTTGTCCATGCTGTCGCATGTGTCAGTACTTCATTGCTTCATAAGACCAAGCAATATTCCGTTTCCTGAATAGACCATGGTGAAAGAGCCAGGCATCTACTGATGTGTGCTTCAAAAGGCTTCCGCTTTTTGACTATAATAAGGAGTGCTGCTATGAAAATTTGTGTGTATGCCTTTGTCTGCATCAGTGTTGTGATTTCTTCTACCTTTTCACTTTGCATTAGTAGTTTAGAGGTCAGTTCATAGGGAGAGATGTAGACCTGTCTCAGTCCTTTTAACAACTGTGTAGTCCTTCATGATGATCTGATTTTATTTACACAATCCCTTAATGGTAGGTCTTTAAGTTACTTCACTTCTTTGGCTATTACAAAATAGCTGCAATGAAGAATACCCTTGTACATATGTGTTTCACAAATCGAGGAGTGTAAGAGAAGGCTGAATCTGTATAAGTAGAACTGTTGGCTCAAGATGTGTGTACCTTTTTTTGGAAAGATTGCTCCTTTCCAGTGGAGGTTGTGGCAACTTTACTTCTACCTGTTAGACCCTGAGGCAGTTTTCTGTCTGGACCTACTGTAGAGAATGGGGTGACTCTCATTCCCATTGCTTTGGTTTTGTGTGATAGAGAATGTCTTCACAGCTCAGCAAGTTTGTATTTCGTTACTTCCTCTGAGCTGGGTTTTTAGTCCACCACTCATAAGTGTATGAAATTACATTAAAGATTTTGTGCCAGTGCCCTTCCATTTTGCCCATCATGTAATCCCAGAAAAGCATTACCCACATCTTGAGTCAACTTCAGCTCTAACAATAGGGCCTCAGGACTCCAAAAGACCAAGACCGCAGTCTAACTGGCTGCCAGCCAGGGATGCTTTTAAATTTGGGGTGTCAACAGTAAAATCCAGGGCCTGGGAATTAGCTCAGTGGTTCTGGTGCCTGTCTTGCAAGCGCAAGGACCAGGATTTGATCCCTGGCAACCACATACCATACTGGGCGTGGAGACTCACGCCCAGCAGCAACCAGTACCACATACCACAGTTCCGAGTGTGGTGGCTCACGCCTGTAATCCCAGCACTCGGGAGGCAGAGGCAGGAGGATTGCTGTGATGTGAGTTTGAGGCTGAGCTCAGGGCCAGCCTGAACCACAAAAGTGAGACCCTGTCTCAAAAAAAAAAAAAAAAAAAAAAAAAGAGTCAAATCCACCACTGATAGGATACTTGAGGCTAAATTGATATTATGGGGGAAGGAATCACCAGCTTTGCTTTATTTCATAATAAACCAAAGTAGGAATGCATTTGGAGGTCCTGCAATACTCAGCAGCTTCTTGCACAGCTTGTTTGTGGTCCACCATGGCAGGGTGATGGACCCTGAGCCTCTGGCATACACATATTATTGTCGGAAGCAAAGTCTTGGGGGAGTCTTGGTTCCAGTTAGTGTCTGGTGGAAAGATTCCATGTTTTTTTTAATGTGCTTCCTAAAAGCAAAAGCAATTCCAGTAAAACTCTGCAGAAACAAATTTCTAAAAAGCACAAAAAAGAAATTGGTATGAATGCTCCAAGATCTGCTGACAGTGTTATTTATGCTCTAAGTTAGCATTCATTTATTTTTCATTCCTCTTGGGACCTATTTTGTTGTATACTCACCATGACCTGATTACTGTATGAGAGCACTGGCTACAGCTCTGATATAGAACTGAAAGTCTGAAGAGAATTCATCACACCAGCAATTACCACAGTGTACAGTTGGTCTCTGGTAGGGGAAGGTCAATACAAGGGGCCTCTTACATAATTCAGCCAAGCAGCAAATATTTATTGAGTACCTACACCATGGCCAGCAGGGTGCTGCATGGGGGGTGGGGAATACAATGGAGAACACAGACAAGTACCTTCCACTCCTGGGCATCATAGTCACCAAGTGAGTGCGCCACAACTCAGCTCTATCCTCAACCTCTGTCATTTATTAAATGCTTATTATGTGTCAGACTGACTTATCTTAAGTGTAGGGCTCCTTTGATCCTTTCAGCAGTCCAGCGATGCAGGTCTTATTACAACCATACTGGAGAAGACAGAGCCACGTGGGTCACAGATCAGTGTTTGACATTAACTGTTGGGCTCCCAGCTGGTGCTCCTGCCTCACACTGTCTGTTTCTCTGAATGCTCATTATGTGCGCTGATGAGGGAGCGGGGAGCTATAGAAAGGCAGCCTCAAGGAAAGCTTGCTTCCTACTGGAAGTGGCATGAGTGATAATAAAGACACCTAGCCAGGTAGGAGCTCACGGAATGGGAAAGTTGCTCCGCATAGTGGCTTGGTACACAAGGGCGAGAGAGAAGATGCTTTCCGGAAAGCAGGGATCCTGGAGGTGTGAGGGGCTGCAGACTGGCAAAAGTCCTGTGGGTCTCATGCAGACTTGAGCCCATGTGCAGGGACTACTGCCGCCCTGTTGGATTTCTTACAATGAACTAATCCTCACCATGTCGCTTTTTCTTTTGTTTTTCTCCTTGGAGTGGTTGGCAACTTTTCTAGCCATGCTGAAGTTCAGGCAAGGTGCCAGGAGGCTCTGAGACCTGTGGTGTGAGTGGCATTTCCTCCAGCTTTGTCCAAACCTCCTGGCCCAGAACTAATTACTGCCACCTGAGTTTGAAAGGTCTTTGAAGTTTGGAGTATGTTCTCCCGGGACAGCAGGAGTATCTCCGTTTGGAATAACAAGTTGGTGTCTGTGTGGAGTTGACCTTAAAGCTTTCTCCACATTACCTCAAGTACTCAGTCATCTTGATGTTTGTTTTCAAATATGACAAGTGCTTCGTTTTACTGCTTTTTAAAACATGCATTATTCAGTGCCTCCGTGGGCACATCTACCTCTCATCCATTGTTCTGTTTCATTTTGGGATAAAGGTTTCAATTGTGAGAGGATTCTCCTTTGTTTGCCATCTTCTTAGTTTGAATTCACAAATTGGGTCAGTATTTCTTTTTTTTGTAGTGAGAGTTTGCCCTCTGCCTTTTAGGATGTGTATGTAGCAGCTTTCCTGTCCTCTGTCCACCAGGTTCCTGTAAAATTCCCCGGCTTTGACAACCAGTTGTGCTCCAGGCATTGTGACATGGTCCCAGAGGGCAGCACCATCCCCCATTGAGCTGGGGCTCTTGCCACATGGAGGGGTTTATCAGCTGCAGTTCCATTCTTCAAAAGTGCTGCACTATATGCTGTTTCCATTTCCAGGGGACCTGCCTGATTTTAGTCAATGAAAGATTCCAGCAGTGATTCTTAACTTATTAAAAATTGCACAGTGTTCTGGGCAGTGTGGCGAAGTCTCACTTCAGCATGCTCCATCATCTCTGGCCAGCGTATCCACATTGTGTATTTTACCTGCCCAGTCTTCACTCTGTAGCTGCCATGGTTGTGACATGGAGGGTCTTGGTGTCTGAGTGCTGATGACCAAATTACTCTTCTGTCCCTTAGTAATGGCTCCCAAGGATAGCGATGTTAGTGATTCAGATGTGCTAAAGAGAAGACTCAAGGTGTGTCCTTTTGGTATCATCACACACAAAAAAAGGTGAGCATAGTATAGTGCAAGTGAGAGAGAAAAGCAGAGAAAGAGGGGTGTGTTCATACAGCTTTTAGTACAGTATATTATAATCACCCCATTGTATTAGTTGTTATTAATCTCTTACTGTGCCTAATTTATAAATTGTACATTAATGTAGGTATAAATATATAGGAAAAACATTATATATATTATATTATATATACACTATTTATATATAGATAATAGATAGATAGATAATAGGTAGATAAAAGATTTAGTACTATCTGCAGTTTCAGACACATATTAGGTGTCTTGAAATTCCCCTTGAGTGAATGGAGACTGGTTTGGTTTCTTGTTTCTATGATCTATTTATTTTGTTACATTTTGTTTTATTAGGACATGTTCGTGGTACATGATAATTGCATCCATACATCTTAATCCTGTGTACCTCCCTTTCCCTTCCCTCCCATCTCCGCCCCTCCATCTCTCCTTTCCCTTCTTATTCTTTATAAATTGTGAGATAAGGGCCGGGGAGTTAGCTCAGTGGTTCCGGTGCCTGTCTTACAAGCACAAGGGCCCGGGTTCGATCCTAGTAACCACATACCGTACTGGGCGTGGAGACTCACCCCAGCACCAGTCAGTACCACATACCACAGTGCCGAACTTGGTGGCTCACACCTGTAATCCCAGCAGTCAGGAGGCAGAGGCAGGAGGATTGCTGTGATATGAGTTTGAGGCTGAGCTCAGGGCCAGCCTAAACCACAAAAGCGAGACCCTGTCTCAAAAAACCTAAAAAAAAAAAAAAAAAAATTGTGAGATAAATAGCAAAGGCCATTTCATACCATTCCAATAATTTAGAATTTAGACACTTTTCCAATTTACTGTAATTAAATTAATATTAATAATAAAACATGCAATTAGGAGCTGTATACATAAAGAGTAAGATAGTAATGGACTTTATAAAGCACTAAGTTTTGGGAAGGCATTTATTATTTTATCCCTCAACTATGTTGAAAGTGATACTCAAATAGGTAAATATTTTGCTCAAGGTCAGACAGCTAGTGTATTTTTTTGCACTTTGATTTCATTCCAAGCGTCCTATTTTTAGAACTTGAGCTGTACTTCTCAATATTAAATAAATGACACAGCAAACAAATACTTTTATGTTTCAAGAATTTATGGCTCGTTTGAATCCATAATGTAAATCACAGGTTTTTCTAATTTTTTCAACATTCAAAGGTGAAATTGATATGTATTTTTTTATTGCTCTTGTGGTTTTAGACAAAACATGTTCTCCAAATGCCAGTGCCATAGCAGTCCTGGTCAGCAAGCATAGATAACTGATAATTGCTTCATTTGCAACTTGTCCTGCTATTGATTTAGCATTGCTTTATTAAAAAGAGTCTGAGGAATGGATTAAAAAATAAAATAGCCAGCATGAATGGATCACCACTCACAAGAAAGTACATGGGCCTGGAGGTTTGCGTTGGGTCTCCATTGAGGACATGAGCTCAAGGAGCAGGGAGTGGCCAAGAGGCAGAGACCGGATATTCTGTTCCCTGAGAGCCGATTGTCGCTGGCTGCTGAGCGTTGTGTTCTTTTTGTCCATGTTGTGGACAATCATAGGTTCTCTCTCACCCAGCCTGGCACCACATGGGAAAGAATATGTGAACTGTTTGGTTGAGTGGCTGTCATGCCAGAAGCGGCGAAGGTTGGTGAGAATGTGAATGATACGGTATGTGGTAAATAGTTCGCATACTGACAGGATGTAGTTTCTCTCGTCTTTACAAAACAAAAATGTCTTGCACATGCCGTCAATTTCACGTCTCTTCACTGCAAGGACTGATTTTGAAAGCATGATTTGATCCTGAAAACGATCCATGAAAATCTTCAAATGTTTCCATTCTGACCACCCAAGTTTCCTGCTCTTGAATTCCTGGGTTTAATTTATTTTTATTATTTTACAGCACAACTGTGGCTATTCTTTGCCCTTCTAACCTTTTCTGGCAACATCTGCTCAATATGGGTTTTTTTTAAAACAGTGCTTTCTCAACCATGGAATTCATTTCTCTTCCTTTCTCTGAGGGTGACATTCTAATTTTCTGTACTGAGTCCTCACGCAGAATGGCTTTTACTCAGCGCTGCTCCATGACGTGGAGGTGTGGCGTGCGAACCGGACTGCAGTGCTTCCTCTGGAAGTCACGGCAGCAATTCAGTTTCAGATGATGCATTTTAATGATAACTCCCTAACTGGAGATTTTAATATTTTGCCACCGCAGGAAAATACTTCTCTAGTTTTTTAAGAGCCTGTTACTAAGTATAGAAATATGATTGTGTTAGTCTATATGGAAATGTATTCATCTCAGAATGCTGGGTTGTGAGAACAAAACCTAATGATGTCCAAAGACACTGATATGACAAATAAACATCAGGACTTTTCCTCCTGGTATAACAATATCGTTGCGTTAAAAGAGTGTTTTTAAAGGAAATATATGTCATAGAATTGTTTTAAAAACTGTTTCTTTTAAAACAATATCTCTTGGACTGGGGATTTAGCTCGATGGTTCCAGTGCTTGCCTTCCTAGCGCAAGATCCCAGGTTTGATCCCCGATAAACACAATGTCAGGTGTGGTGACTCATGCCCACCTACAGTAGTTAGTACCACCTAACATAGTGCTCAATGTGGTAGCTCACGCCTGTAATCCCAGCACTCGGGAGGCAGAGGCAGAGGCGGGAGGATTACTGAGTTTGAGGCTGAGTTCAGAACCAGCTTGAATGACAAAGTGAGACCCTGTCTCAAAAACTAAAACAAACAAACAAAAAAACCAAAAACCAAACCAACACAAAATAACCAATATCTCTCGGTGTGATTGTTTGTACTCTACACATCTTGACCCCTTGCCCAAAGATGTTACACCTCTCCAGTTGTGGTGGCACAATCCTATATTCCAGTGGCTGAGGAAGCTGAGGCAGAAGGATTGCAAGTTCAAGGTCATCCTGGCCAATTTATCCAGAGGCTGTCTTAATATACAAATTAAACTATATGGGAGTGGTAGCTCAGTGCAAAGGCCCTGGGCTCAACCCGCAGCACTATAACAATACAAACAAAAATAACAACAAACTCAAGATGTTAAGTCCTGTTTGGAAATGTCAAGTCCTTTCTGAGGCTCTTAGATGTCCACAGGTACTGTGTATGAGGTTCAAGTTGCTCATGAGGTCCTCCCATTCATTTATTTGCTCATTTGTTTATTAACTCAAACTGAAAACACATTTGAAGAAATAATAGCTGCAATGAATTGGAAGAAGGAAATTGACCATTCAAGTGCTGGAGAGAACAATCAACTCAGAATCTGATATATAGCAGAAATGAAGGTGAAATTAAGATGTTCTCAGATGAAGGGAAATGAAAATTCAGGGCTAGGGACTTAGCTCAGTGGTTCCAGCAGCAGCCTTGCAAGCACAAGGTCTGGAATTCGATCCCCGGGAACCACATACAACAATGTTGGGTATAGTGACTCATGCCCACCAACAGTCAGTACCACACACCACAATGCCAGGTGGCTCACACCTGTAATTCCAGCACTTGGGAGGCAGAGGCAGAGGCAGGAGGACTTCTGAGTTCAGAGCTGAGTTCAGGACCAGCCTGAACTACAAAGTGAGATCCTGTCTCAAAGAAAAGAAAATTTGCCACCAGTAGATCTACCTTAAAAAAGTAATTAGTGAAAAATTTCTAAATAGGAAGGAAATGACACCAAAAGAGACTCAAAAAGGACTCAGTATGCAAAAATACAACAGATTTGTCTTTTCCCTGATGTTTTCTAAATTGTTTTTAAAGTTGAAGCAAAAATTGTAACACTATTTGATGGGACACTAAACTTATTTAGAGAGGAAATATTTAAGATTATAACCAGGTGAAGGGGACAATGTTGAGAGTGTAACAAAAAAGTAAGGAAACAAATTTTATGTATATGGGGGGGTGGTAGGGTGGGTAGGGCTATGGGAAAAAATGAGCATTAAGTTGTGTCTTATACTGGTACAAATCCCCATTATGGAGTGCAATCATGATGTGTATATTTAATGTACCAATAAAGATTATAAAAAAAAAAAGATTATAACCAGGTGAAGTAAGAACACCCAAGTGGTAAGGTTTATCTCCAGAATTGGTGGCATATAATTCTGAACCCTGTATATGGGCTTTTATTCATAATGGCCTTCAGTGGGGAAATGGGTCATAAGCTGTGAAATATTAATTCATGAAATACCATCAGCTGGGTGGATCTACAGAGAATAATGCAGAGCACAGAAAGCCCGTCCTAAGGTGCGTACTGTGAGATCACACTAGTGCAGCACTGTTTTAAAATGCCACACCTATCTAAATGGAGAATGGATGAATGGCAGCATGGGGCCGCTAGGAAGAATTGTGGAGACGAAGGGCAAAAGAAGGAAATGCCCTGTGTCTTAACTATGTCAAGGTCTATATCCTGGTTGTTATTTTATACTAAAGTTTTCCAAGATGTTCCCTTTGGGAGAAATTAGTGAAAAATGTACAGGATCCCCCGGTAGTATTTTTTTTTTTTTACAACTGTACTTGAATCTACCATTAAGTCCAATTAAAATATTAATTAAAATTTAAAAAATCCTTTACATAATTCTGTATACTTTCCTGGGCGTAAGTTTTCCTTAGCAAAGCCCTTGAAGCCAGCTAGATAACAGATAGCACGCTGTACAGAGCTGGCCGCCCCAGGCAAATTCACCCATGATTCAGCTTCATGCGTGAATGAATCTAGCCCCGACTAATGATGCCAGGTCAGGTCAGCACCACTGTCCGCTCAGCAGATACATTCAGAGGTGATAAATGGCTGTTGTTTTAGGCTGCTAAGCTTTAGGGTGGTTTCTAATGCAATCATGGCTGAGTGTTATAGAAATTCTATCTGTGACCTAGAGGGCAGGAAGGTGTCAGCCACAGGAAGGACCGAGGAAGAGTCTGGGCCTGCTTTCTCGTCCTCTGTCAGACAACAGACTGTTTTGGAGGCTGGTGTCATGCAAAGGAAAGTGGAAGGGCAGGAAATTGGGGGACAGGAGAACTAAGAAGTAGTGAAAGAAATTGGAACTTATCTTGGTGGTTTTGATCTGATTATTCGAAGACTGAATTTCAGAAGCCACAGTAAAATCATCCCTCTGCCTTTTTCCCTTTTTTCTTTCCTATTTAAAGTATTGGAGGTTGAACACAGGACCTCGCATATGCTAAGTTCTTCTCTACCATTGAGCTATAACCCCAGCCCAGGAATCTCTTCTATAGCTGCTCTGCGTACTCAGTAGGGGCACACCACTGAGAGGAGGTGTTCTGCCATAGCAGTCTGTAGCCATCGTGCCCACAGGGCTGGACTATGCTGCATCTGTGGTACTTACGCATTTTGTGCCCATGAGAAAGTTAACTTTTTCAACTTTTCTTTACATACAGTTCTTTCCCCAGGGCTTGGAGCAGGCTTGGCACACAGATATTCAGTAATATTTGCAGAATTACCAAGTAAATGAAAGAAATAGAAACTCACTACTTGTTTGCATGGTAGGAGCTACTAACCACTACACAGCTCTTATTGGATATCAAACAGTGTGCTGAGTCTTTTAGACATGAGGTCATCCAGTTCTCATGACTTCTCTCTAGAGAAGGTAGTGTTCGTATGTAAATATCACATTGTCTCTCTGCTGTCAGAACCTGAAAGTGAAAATACAGACCAAAAATAATAAATTAAATGAAATAGGGAACAAATTGTTCAGAATTATACAGAATGTGAGATACTTTGTAAATACTTCAAATATTTAAAGCAAAAAAATTAATAAGTGAGCTGAGAAATTAGCAAATGAAGATATATTTCTTTTGTGTCATGATACAGTGTATTTACCACTATTATTCTCTAATAATTTTGTTATGAAAAATTATTATTTTACAGAACAGCTTTTACATTTTCTTATTATCTGCTTGTGTTATACTAAAAAAAAAAAAAAACCAACCAAAATAAAATCTTTATATGTGGGGGCTGGAGATTTAGCTCAGTGATTCCGGTGCCTGCATTTGCAAGGACCTGCGTTCGATCCCTGGTAACCACATACAGCAGTGCCAGGCATGGTGACTCATTCCCACCAACAATCAGAACCTCATACCACAATGCCAGGCATGGTGGCTCATGCCTATAATCCCAACATTCAGAAGGCAGAAATAGGAAGATTACTGAGTTCGAGTTCAGGATCATCCTGAACTACAAAGCGAGATCCTGTTTCAAAAAACTAAAAAAAGCGGCCGGGGAGTTAGCTCAGTAGTTCCGGCGCCTGTCTTGCAAGCACAAGGACCTGGGTTTGATCCCCGGTAATCACATACCATACTGGGTGTGGAGATTCATGCCTAGCAGCAACCAGTACCACATACCACAGTGCCGGGCGTGGTGGCTCATGCCTGTAATCCCAGCACTCGGGAGGCAGAGGCAGGAGGATTGCTGTGATGTGAGTTTGAGGTTGAGCTCAGGGCCAGCCTGAACCACAAAGCGAGACCCTGTCTCAAAAAACCTAAACAAAACAAAACAAAAAACCCCACAACTTTATATACGGGCTCATGTATGAAGTATATACATAGCTGTATATTTATTATGCTGAATAATACAATATGGATATACACACAAATGTTTAATAGGCCCAACACATTCAGTATACCTCTCGTTGACTTCTACATCCTCTTGCTACACCTGATTCTTTTTCAGATTTTCTTGGGTAAAGAAAACTATCCTCCTATTTGCTAGAGCTAAAAATCTTGGAATCATCTGATTCTTCCTTACTCTCACCCCATATCAATACTATCTGTGAGACTTTTTGATTATATTTTAAAAATTCAGCCAGATTCTGCCTACTTCTGTATATGTCCATTTGCATTCTAGTCTAAATAAATCATCATGCTTCTCACATGGCTTATGTAGCTGCTGCCTAACCAGATACGCTGCTTTTATTTTACCATTGGATGGTGCACTTGGCATAGTTGGGCCACATCCCTTGATTCAGTACCCTTCATCTCATGCAGAGAAAAAACAAAGGTCCTGATAGTGAACCCACAAGGCCTGTCCGTCTGACGCACTCTCCCCAGCATTACTGCCCTCGCACCTGCTGGCCTCCTGATCTGCCTTCGCTGTGCTGGGCATGTATCTGTGTCAGACCTCATTTGCTGTTCCCTCTCCCTCGAGATCTTTTCTCCAACACATCTACTCTCTTTACTCCTTAGTTCCTTTTAGTTCTGCGTTCACTTGTCATCTTCCCTGACTTCCTTATTTCCGATCTCCGTACCTACCCCTGACAACCCCTATCCTTCTCCTCTGGCTTATTTTCCTTCCTAATGCTAAGCTCTGTGTGCCGTCTGTGTAGCTGTCTGTCACTGTGGTGAAATACCCGAGAAGAGCAACTTAAAGGAGAAAAGTCCATTCTGGCTACAGATTTAGAGGTTTTAGTCCATGGTTGGCTGCCTGATCAATTTTTGGTCTGTGATTAGGCAGAAATACTACAGTGCAAGAGGAATAGAGGAAAAGTACTCATCTCTTGGCAGCTGGAGAGAGAATGAGAACCAGAGAATGGGTCCAGGATCCACCCCCAAGGCTGAGCCTGCGTAATCCGTCTCCTCCTGGGAGGTGCCAGCCCTGCTTCTGTCATGTCCCAGCCATACAAGGTTAGGGTCTTCTCTGCGGGCTTAATTCACTTGGTGACATTGGAGGCTTTGTGATCTCAGAGGTCAGGAAGCCCATCCTGGGAGTGAACAACTAAGAATTGTTTTAGGGAACTATGGAGATCGAAACCACAACACTATGTAATTTGGTTAGTATCTCTCTCTCTCTCTCTCTCTCTCACACACACACACACATAGAAAGAGAGAGAGAGAGAGAGAGAGCGCTTTGTAGGTGTAGGTGTCTTACTGGTTGTAATCCGGTGAAGTTAGTAGATTTTCTCTACCTTGTTTACTGTCCTCTTTCTCTGTTGCAAACAGGGAAATGGTGCCTGGCATCTGAAAGGCCCGCGGGAATATGTGATCGGTGGATTAACGCCTGGCATCAGCTTTTGCTTTTCGGTCTGACTAGAATGCTCGCTTGGAGTTTAGCTCCTGCCACAGCTCTTTGGCTGGTTTTCTCTAAAAGGCTAATTAGAAACAGAAGCCAGATACATACCGGGAGCTGCTATGGCTTCTCTCTGCACCCCTCCTCCCGCTCCTTCCTCTCCCACTGTAAGTCGAGGCTGAAAAGCCATGGAAGGACAGGAATAGAAGCACAACCGGCTCTTCCGGGCTCCCTGGCTGGAGGTGCAGAGCGCTGCGCTGACCGCAGCAGGGTTTTCTGTCTGATGAGAATGAACTGAGCCGTCCATGAAACTTCTTTCAACATCATGTTTTTTCCACAGAGCTCGGAACCCAACCCAAGGCCTTATGTGCGCTAGATCAGAGCCCTACGGTGCTTCTTTGATTATATTAAAAGCCGTGTGTTTGTTACAGGACATATACTTGTACGTAACAAATATACACTGAGAGAAGCAGCTAAAGAATGTCATAGGGGAGTGAGGGACCAGTTGTTGCAGGTTCTATTGTGTCTTGAGATTTTAGTTTTTACCCTAAAGGCAATTGGCGGCCACATAAATGCTTTAAGTTGAGCAGCCAAGTGGTCAGATTAGTGTTTTAAAGTTCATTCCAGATGTTAGGCAGAAAATGGATCGAAAGTGGCAAGAATAAAAGTTAAAAGACCCCCTGAAAGCAGAAGATGGTGGCTTAGATTAGGGTGTAAAGCTCCCGCAGAGAACTAAAGACGTATCAGGTGTAGCTAGAGGGTGAACTGCATAGGAGTCGGTGATTGAAGGATTGTGTTAACGAGTGATTTTCAAAAGCAGATAATGACTCCAATGCAGATGCAAAATGAACACATATTAAAAATTCTACTCAGCTCATTCATGAAATGGAGGGAAGAAGCAGGATATTGTAACTAGTCCAAAAGCTAAACCAAGGGACCCATGTATGTACATAGCCAGACAATAAAATGAGAATTCACAAGAAGACAAATGTAATTTCAAAAACAGGGGCTGTGAGGGTGGAAAGTAGACCTCTACTAAGCAGGACATAACTTGCATTTTATAGATTGGAAATATTTTGCATTGGTATCAATGACTTACAGAATATGTAACAGTTTCAGCAGAATTCTGGAAAAGGTTATACCATAGAATGCATAGTTTTCTGCTAGGCACAGGATTTTCCCTATAATTGCTTGAGTGTGCATGCATGCATATGTATGTGCGTGTGCGTGTGTGTGTGTGTGTCAGAGACAGAGACAGAGAGGTAGAAGTATTAAAGCTCATAATCTTATATGAACAATTGAGCCCTATTTACAGATGGGTATGTATGTGTACAGCCTTGAATAGAAGCAGGTTAAAAAGCAGTGATAACTGCATTTTTCTTCTTAATAATTTGCTAATAGCATTTTATATGACAAAAATATTATCTTATGTCATTTTTAATGAAGGGCATTTCCAGTTTAGAGATATGCTACCATTCACCAAATCTGCCCTCTGGAAGTGGAATGTTTCTACTTGTTACTCCAAGGAGTTCTATTCCCATATGTTTGCATATTTCTTTAATTGTATCCTCAGGGGGAATTTATAGCAATGGTATTTCTGGATCAAAGTGTAGGCATAATTCTGCTCTAGAAAGGTTTTTACTAATTTACTTCACCACTGGTAAAGGGCTGCCATAGCTAATTTATTTTCTGTGGATGCTTTTTAAGTATGTTAAATCCTCTTTCTACATATTTTATTTTGTGAGTAATTATTTCATTTCTTTGCAGTGAATTTAAACTGTGCCTTGCTGCCCACGTGCAGTTCTTCTCCCAGTTAGCATTTCTGCCCTCACAAATGAGAGGTATGAGAATGATAGGCCGAAGTCCTATTAAAAGGCTCATTTCCTTCACAAAACACATGACTCTAGTTCATTGCTTTTAAAAGCAGGATCGATGGCTGCCTAGAAATTAGAGTCTAGGTTGCTGAGGGGTCAGCCTTAGTGCTGTGCTGTGTCAGCCTCCGGAATCCTGTCCTGACACAGTTGTCCACACGTTGGGGCATTGTCACCGTCTTGGCCTCGGAGATCATCCAGGCCCAAGCTCACTCACGATGGAGGGAAAAGCTTACTCAATGGCAGAGAGGATGGAAAAGAAGCGACTGAAGCATTCACTCCTAGGTCCCGTTTTGCCTCAGTTAAAATCTTCCCACTTTGCTTCATACCGTCCCCTCAGGCTGCTGCAGAGTCCTTAACCATGCCATTTCATCAGCCTGATGGAGGCTGAGGAAGAGCGTGGCTCTGAGAGGGAGCAATGAGCACAAAGGGGAGGCAGAGGATGACAGAGGCAGCAGAGAGCCAGTGAGCTCAGACATCAGTTGTTTTTGTGCTAAAGAAACCTGTCATGTTGAGAGAAAGGAAAAAGTGGCCAAGAAAAACTGAGTAGTTAGAAATACTTCGCACTCTCGAATTCTTGGACTTCTGTCGAGGACACTGACTATGTTGTCTCTTACCGAGACAGTATGATATCATTGTCAAAGCAAATGCTTCTTCCAGACTTTCACAAGACCATGGAGGGCGAGTTGGGAGTCTGAGACCTCAATTTCAGAAACGCTCCTTTCCAAACTGTCTCTAGGTGAATGTTTGGTGCCAGTGAACTTAAAATCACAAATGTAAATGTCACACTGAAATAGATGAGCTGTAAAGCAGTCCTCCAGATGAAAGAGCATATGGTTACAACTATATGTCTCTTTTTAGATTATGATAAGTATGAAAATAGACTTCTTACAGATGGCTCGACCCTCAGCATGAGTTTGTACATCTCTGGGAATTTAACTTTTCTGGAAAAAAGAAATCCTAGAGTAATAGTCTAGAGTTGGGCAAACCAACATTGAACTCCTGACTGGTTTAACCTTCCTGACGATCCTTTCCCTTACCTATAAAATACAAATGACACTAACACCTGGACTGTTGGGAGGATTGATAGAAATAATGCAAACACAGGGCTGGGCATTCTGCATTTTGCTGAGGGAGAGTTCAGCCAATGCCACAGATGGGTGTTGACAGCCTGGATGAGCAGAATACTAGATTAGTTTTGGAGAGTTGGCAAAAGTTGGGCTTTAAAAAGGCACCAATTCAGCTTTACAGTAAGTCTACAATGTATGAGCATTCAAGTTTGAACTTTCATGGATACAAATGGAGTTTTCATTAGGATGTTCACATTCATAAATGAGGACATGTTGGGGAAGTAGCTTCCACGCCTGTCAGACACTGTCACTGCCCTGCTGCTCTGTGCCCACTGGACAGCAGGGCAATATGTGGTAGGACATGCTTGGTCAGAGCCTGGGACGTCTGCACACGAGAGGACAGCAGTGGTGATGTGGAGGGGACAGCCAGGAAGTGCAAAACTATAACCAAAGAAATGAAATTGAAAATAATAGAGAGACTGGACCAAAGGGAAAAGATGGTAGATGTTGCTTATTGTTATAATGTGAATTGTTCAACCATTGGCACAATCTGAAAGAACAAGGACAAGATCACAGAACATGAAATTGTTTTACTCTTTACGCTGTCTGTCTGCGTTAGAGGTGTGTAAAACTCACGTTTTTGGATCAGTCCAGTTTCCTGGACTGAAACACCTTCCTTAAGTCAGGGACTTACCACACATAGCTGAGGATATTACCTTGGACCTTGAGGAGAAGGCTGTTAGAAGAGATAGCTGATAAGCATGGAAAAAAAGAGTGCTTATATCTATGAAAACAACTCTTAACTGTAGTTTCCCCCAGTGTACATTTTTACTTCATGGAATACCTGGAAACTTACCTCTATCTCAGAAGTTCCCAGTGGTGTCCCAAGAGTGTCCCCATGAGACTGGATGCTTTTGGATTTACACAAGAATGTGCTCCTGTTGGATGGCACCCACATCAGCTGTACAACTATGACTCCCCAAACTCCACCAAAGACACTAGACATGAGGTGGAGTGGAGAATGGGGAGCAGTGTGAAAAAAAGCCCCTGGTCACTATGTGTATTGAAGAGAAGCTTTGGCTTGTTGGATAGATGAGAATTTCACTCTTTTGTTTCCCCAAGAGCTCTGGAAGTTATCAAGTGCTGCAGCAGTGTCTTATCACCATGATTGCCTGCTATTTATGAGCAGTAAGTGTTCTATCCTTTATAAAGGGGAATAAAGATTCTGTTGGAGGGCCGGGGAGTTAGCTCAGTGGTTCCAGCGCCTGTCTTGCAAGCGCAAGGA
>PVIR01009839.1:19934-51954 GCA_004026965.1 Petromus typicus | reverse complement strand
AAAAAAAAAAAAAAAAAAAAAAAAAAAAAATGGGGTATGTTAGAAATAGTTGGCTGTTCAGAAACTGATCATCAGTGAACACTAGATGTTCTCATATTTTTTCAGTATTTTTTGTTTGTTTGTTTTTGTTGTTTGTTTGTTTTTTTGAGGCAGGGTCTCACTTTCAAACTCACATCACAGCAACCCTCCTGCCTCTGCCTCCTGAGTGTTGGGATTACAGGCGTGAGCTATCACGCCCGGCACTAGTAATTTTTCAGTATTAACCCCGTTCAAGCCTATAACATATCAGTGACACCCCACTCTTTTCTGCTCCTATGAGAGTCTAATACTACCTCTGATTGACAGGAGGTAGAGCTCAGGTGCTAAGGCAGACACTAACCCCTGACCTACGCCGTCGGTGACCACTCATTCTCTTTGCCTTATCTCCTCCCTTGACCCTAACACTGCTTAGTTTTTATTCTCTTCTTTCTTATTTGACTCTGCTTTCAGTCTCTGTCAGTTCTTCATGTTTGTGTTCTTCTGACAGTCCAAATTTTTGACTTTTCAAAAATGAAGGGTCTTATGGTTTATAGAGTCATGTATCTCCAACCATAACCTTTGTTTCCCCTGACTAATAACTTTAAACTTTTCAAAAAAATTAAGCACAGTACATAAGAAAGTTTGTAAATAAAGCTACATTATAATAAGTTTTAAAACATTACACATGGAATAAAAATAAGTAAAATGTAAGAAACAACATCAATATACTGCACACACAAGTACTACTGAAGCCAAAGTAAAAAACATTGCCTTTGTGCAAGAAGGCTGTCCAGAAACTCAACTTCTTAGCGGTTTTTTTGTTTGTTTGTTTGTTTTGTTTTTTGAGACAGGGTCTCACATTGTCATTCAGGCTAGTCCTGAACTCTGCCCTGAGCTCAGCAATCCTCCTGCCTCTGCCTCCCGAGTGCTGGGATTACAGGTGTGAGCCACCACTCCTGGCATTGTGGTGCGTGGTACTGATTGCTAGTAGTCATGAGTTACCACACTTGGCATTGTGGTATGTGGTTACCGGGGGTGGAACTCAGGACCTTGCTCTTGCAAGGCAGGTGCTGGAACCACCAAGCTAAGTCACCAGCCCAACTCCTTATCCTTTTGTGGTGGTCATTCCACTGCTGTTTCTCAAATTTTGTCATTTTATGCATACATTTCTGCATAGTTTTCCCAGTTTTAAAAATTTTATATGGAGTCATATTGAATTTTTTAAATATCTTTCAATGTTTAGCATTATTTTTGTTAGAATCATCATTTTTTAAATTAATTGACTTTATTGGTACATTTTATGTACACATCATGATCACAAATTACATTGAAAATTTATACCAGTATATGACACAAATTAATTCTCATTTTTTCCCATTCCCCTTCAACCCTGTGCCCCAAATATCCATAAACTTTGTTTCCTTTTTTTTTTAACCATTGCATTTTTCCATCACGTCATATGCCCCTACTCCTTTACTATTTGAATATTTTCTGTTTCACAGAAGAATCATCATTTTCAATGCTATAGGTAATTCATCTTTAGAATGTATAACAGTATATTCATTTATTCTACTACAAGTGGACATTTGGATATTTTCAGTTGGGACAATTGTGAACAATGATGTGATTATTAGCAATCTTATACACTTATCTTATACATACATTGAGCTTTAATTTTCCTAAGTGCTTATAATATGATTATGCTTTTAAATACATTTTCTTCATCACTGAAGATGTTGACTGACCAAGTGTGATGGTACACACCTGGAATTCCAGCTTCTTGGGAGACTTAGGTAAGAGGATCGTGAGTTCAGGCAACTTAATGAGACTCTGAGTCAATAGAAAGGGCTGGGCTGTAGCTCAGCGTTGGAGTGCTTCCCTACCATGGCTGAGTCCTTGGGTTCAATCCACAGTACAGGGCTTGGAGAGGGATTAGGACAAGCTAACCTTTTTTTTCCTTCTTTTTTATGCCTACTTTATTTTTATTCTTTTTTCGTGATTTATTGTTTATACAGATTAATGGGTTTTCTTTGGGCAGATTTGTGCATGCACATAGCATACTTTGACCATTTCTTCTTTCTTTCATCATCTCTCATGTTATTTCCCACCCTAGTTTCCCATGGTTCAGTGTATATATCTTGATCATAACCTGTACCCCATTATTATTATTATTATTATTATTATTATTATTTTATTATTTATTTTTTAAATTTTTTTTTGAGACAGGTCTCACTTTGTAGTTCAGGCTGACCCTGAACTCACTGTGTAGCCCAGGTGAGTCTTGAACTCACAGCAGTCCTGCCCTTGCCTCCCAGGTGCTGGGATTACAGGTGTCAGCCAGCACGCCCGGCGTTGTGGTATGTGGTGCTGATTGCTGGTGGGTGTGAGTGCACACTGGTGTTGTGTGTGGGGAATTGAACTGGGTCCTTGTGCTTGCAAGGCAGGTGCCAGAACCACTGAGCTGAGTGCTGGCCCCTGTGCCCCATTACTGAAACACTTCACCCCATTCCCTTCCTCTTGTCTAAAGATAACAGTCTCTATATTCTTATCATCTTTTTGTACATTCCACATATTAAGGAGAATATACTATATTTGTGTGTGTTTGTCTATCTTATTTGTTTAAATGACTGGAAGCTCAGACTTTCCACTACTCAAATAGCAAAGTTGAAAAAAATCCTTGCTTGATATTAATGACTTTGCTCGATAGTTAAACCAAAAATCCGACTATATGGGCAGCATCATGACTCCACACAGACACAAAGGAGTGATGCTTTGGTCTGAAGTACAGCTCCTTCCCAGACAACATAGAGTACATGTATTAGCTTGTTAAAACATTTGTTTGCTTTTTAGCACTTTGTTTGCATAAAATATCATTTCACTGTATATGTATTTGTGTGTGTATGTACATAATCACACACACACACACATATAAATACATATATAAAATCACATTTTCTTTACTCATTCATCTGTCAGTGGGCACATAGGTTGGCTTCATATACTGGCTATTGTGAATTATACCATAATAAATGTGGGTATGCAAGTATCCCTGTAATGTACTTACTTTAATTGCTACAGTTATATACCAAAGAATGATAGAGCTAGATCAAATAGTAGCTCTATTTTTCATTTTTCAGGAACCTCCATCTGATTTCCATATGGCTATACTAGTTTACCTTTCTACTAACAGTGTAGAAGGGTTCCTTTTTCTCTTGCATTTTCAATAGGTAGCTTTTTTGTTTGTTTTTTGAGACAAGATCTTGCTATTGTTCAAACTGCTCTTGAGCTCACTGTATAGCCCAGGCTCTCCTTGAACTTGTGGCAATCTTCTTGCTTCAGCCTGTGTTATTTTATTCCCAGTGAGGCCATCCTGTCTGGCCTGAAGTGGAATCTAAATTTGATGCTCAACACTAGAAAAGTATTCTGAATCTTTCATAGAATATACCCTCCTCATCTTCCTTCTCTCCCTTCTCCCTTCTTCCTTGTCTTCATTAGAGCATTTCCATTTTCTATGGTATTCTCTTCATTCATTGGCTTGTACCGGCCCAAACTATTTAGTGACTTCTACTCAGCTGGTTTTTCTTAGCCTCAGCTCTTCTACAGTTATTTGATGTCTCCTTGAACCATAAGTTTCTGTTGACTGGTTGTTACATCCAAAATCACATCAGGACTCCTTAGCGTGAAATCCTTGTCTTTTCGTTATTACCAAACTTATAAGTCGTTATTACACAAACTTGTATTTCTAAGCTTTGTTTCTCATCATTACCTTCCCATTTCCTCACACACAGACACCATAAGACACTCCAATCATCCTGTTCCTGCAGCTTTCACATTATCTCAGTGCTCTGCACTTCTCTCTACAATACCATGTCTTCGTAAATTCTATATTTTTCTTTATCTTTTACTACTACTTTGGAGAAATTTCTGCATTTCTTTTAGGATTTAGAACTAAGTACTTCTTGGCCAGCTTGCTTAATAATAATTTAGTGAGTTTGTTTTCAGTTCATAGCTAAGTGGTTCAGTGGTCATTTATTTAGGGCAGAGTAAGATCCCTAAATAGATCTGTTAAAACATGAATTTTTTCAACTGTAAAAACATTACATTTAAATTATTCTTAGTTGTGGAAACCTCTAGCATCATTTTTAAGTTCCACTAGGTGGAGACCTCAACTTGGTGAAAGAATTTTGTATTTCATATTCTTCAGATTAGCTCTTCCAGTTGATGTTAATTATTTGTAAATAAAACCCAGTCTCACTAACCAGATTCTTTATTTAATAAGTTATTATTTATTATGTAGCCAGTTATTTGTATAATTAAAGCCCGCTTTCAATGTATTATGAAAATTACACTTCAATAAACATCGTATTTAAAGGAAATATGTAAGATAAAGAACTGTTCATTTTTATACATATTGTGCATCACTCTAGATATCATACTGTGTATGCGTATACTTACTGCATACATTCCATACATACATTGCATGCCATACTGTATATGCATATGCTTAGTGCATACATTCCATATTACACCTATGAGGCTAATGTTTATTGAATTGGTTTTCAAAGATTCTTCAACCAACTTGACACTTTCAGGTCTGATGTAAAAGTTACAATCTACCCCAATGTTATTCTGGTTTTAAAATGTTGCCCCTCAGTCTTTGAAAACTGTTTTATTTTAGTCTTACAGTGAACATCACCATTTTTAGGTATATTAGCTTTCAGATTTTAGACATTTACTAGAATTGCTTTTAAAAGTTATTACTACCTCCATTTCTTTTCAGACAGAATGAAAACTATTTACTATTTTAGACAGAATTAAAACTATGTATTTTAGTCACTTTTCTGTCTATCATACTTATTTGGGAACAAATTTTAAAGTTAAGGGGTGTGTTGAACTTCAAAGTATAAATATAATATATATATGAATTTTTAATACAAATATAATTTTAATATTTTGAAAATTCACAGTTACCATTATGAATTTTAATTATTACTCATATCACTTCATTCACACCTCTATTACTTTGTCAGATTTCTCTTAATAACATTCCCATCTGAAACACACTCCCAAGCTTCTTTATTTTTCTTCATAATAGTTACTACTTTTTGCCATAAGTTGTAGGTATTTTCACTGCATTGGTGAGGAAAGAGAATGAGTTGAATCTGTTCTGTTTAACATTACACAGGAGGAGAAACAGCTAAAGTCAGTGCGAGTTCCCTGGTCATCCCTTCGAACTCTTCTGTGGAAAGTTGAACTGCTGGCTGTCCACATAAGAGCCTTCTTGCTCTGATTCTCTTCTATCTCTATAGCTCTATTTCTGATATGCCCTGGAATACAAGTCCTGCCCTTTTACTCTAGAATCCTAATAAAGAGTCTTTCCCATCTTTAATCCCACTTCTTCACCCTTCTTTTGATCATCCTTATTTCATTAATGAGCCTGTTTGACCTGTTGTGATCTGCCCTCTCTGATAGTTCTGGCTCTTGCCACATCTGCCTTCGATATCTGTTTTCAGTCTGTCTTACAGTATTAAATTGTTTAGTTTTCTGAGTTCTTCCTTCTATGTGTGCAACTGAGTGCGTGGAAAGTAAGGATCATTACTTGTCTCATTTTTCTAATATCAGCATAGTAAGTACAGTTGAAAGATGCTTGATTCCTGAAAAAATGAGAATGCAATGATTTATTTCTTCAATTAGAGTTAACATGGAAAAGCTCATGTGAAAGATTAAATTAAAATTTCAATAAAGTATTAATTTCAATTCAGCAAAGATTTATGGAGTACCTAATGTGCAGATCACTATTTGAAACACCTTCCAGGATTAGTGAACAAGACTCAAAATTCTTTTTCCTCTTTGGGCTTCATAGTAGAAAGAAAAGTTAGGTAAACAAAATTAATGAATTATAAAGTGTGTAATTTAGAAAATGATAAATACAATGAAGAAAAATATAGAAAAGTAAAGATAGCAGTGTTCAGAATGGAGGAGACTTTAATAGTGTGATTTTAAAAGATTCATTAAAAGACATTAATTATCTTTTAAAATATTTGAAACAAATGAGGCTATAGATTTATGGGGAAAATTCTCTGTCAAGGATAAGGACAAAAAGTCTAAAAACCATAAAGAATGTGTCTGAGCAATCTCTGGGAGGATTAAGACAGGGGTAGCAGAGAAAGCCTAAGAGATTGGCGGGACCTATTTTGTGGAGCCTTATATCAGCCTTTGTCTGAGTAATATGGAAAGTATTGGAAGGTATGGTGCAATGAAGTAACCAGATGACTTTTAACCTATTACAACGTTAAAACTGAACGTGATTCAGAAAAATACTTGTCAGAAAGCATATTTTTTAGATTGAGGAAGAAATAGTAGTTAAAAGTCAATTTTCTTGGTGAGATTTTCTACCTTTTACTGATCTAATTGTTATTCATTATTTGAACAGTTTATTTTTACATTAATAATAATTAGAAATGTCTCTATGGGCCAAAGAACAAAGTAATTCATTTTTGCTCAGTTAGTTTAGGGAAATAGTTGAGAACTAAATCTAGGCCTCTGATATTTAGTCTGGAATTGAGTCTGTATTTTGGTTATTATAAAGATAAGCATATTGATATACTATAACTGTACAAAAAGCTTCTTTGTGCTAAGCACACTTTAAATTGCCTTGTTACAGATAATGGAAAGTTTTAAACATGGTGTGTCTACTCAGATCCAACTTTTGGTTCTTTTCCTGGTACCCAGTAACATTTACCTACTTTCATTAGTTTGCCCAACAGATAACCTCTAGGGATGCCTCAGATGGGCAATACCCCAACCACTCTTGGCTTAAAAACACCCACTCAGAATTCTGTTCTGACATAGAATGTAGGAACTAGGGTTAAATCAGTGTACTCAGATCAGCATGTATATATTTCTGACAGAGATGGAAAGGAAATGATAAAATCTTTACTATTAATTTTAAAATATTATATTTTAATTATGTGAAATTACAGTGGGACTGCTGTTAGAATTTACCATAAAAATGTATAAGCAATTTGTACTTTCCAGTTTCCTGAGTTGATTTGTTAGTAGTTTCACAGTAGGTGATAGTTTGTGTGCCCAGTTCTAGCCAAAGTACTCCTTTATGTTACCTAAGATTTTCCCTACTGAAGTAAGTTGTTTATAGTTTCTGTTTTGTGAAACTTACTTAAATATGAAATGTTTATTTTTCTTTGAGGATTTTTTTCTATTTTAAGCAATTTGAAGTTTGAAAAAAATAGCTATTAAAAGTTTGAAAAAACTAGTTTTAATACTAATTCTCATAAAGGAAGTTAGGTAGAGCTAGGTATTTTACTTAGTTTGCTACCCTTTTACAAGGGATTGCAATATTCTGTTTAAAATTTTTTTCCCCTGAAGTTCTCAGAGTTGATCCTTTGACATCTAACTTCATTATGTAGTTAGAGATGATTTTTTTTGTTTGTATTTTTTGTTTTGTTTTGGTTTTTGAGACAGTGTCTCGCTTTTGTGCTTCAGGCTGGCCCTGAGCTCAGCCTCAAACTCACATCACAGCAATCCTCCTGTCTCTGCCTCCCGAGTGCTGAGATTATAGGGGTGAGCCACCACACCTGGCACTGTGGTATGTGGTACTGATTGCTGCTGGGCGTGAGTCTCCACACCCAGTATTGTATGTGGTTCATTGGGGATCGAACCTGGGTCCTTGCAATTGCAAGACAGGTGCCAGAACCACTGAGCTAAATCCCCGGCACGAGATTTTTTAAATATTGCTGTATTTAGAAATGAAGAATATCATGCCGATCTCCCAAGCTCATAGTAAGGTCTCAGTTAATTAATGAAGGAGGCTCGGGATTTAGTTCAGTGGCATAGTACTTGCCTGGCAAGTGTGAGGTCCTGAGTTTGATCATCAGTAAGAAAAAAAAAAAGAATTAATGAAGGAAGATTGATATTACTTAAAATTGGTTATGTATACCTAATATTCATTTGTGGCTTTTGATTTGTTTGGACATTGTTTGCTTGTGTGGTTTTGGTTTTTTGAGACAAGGTCTCACCATGTAGCCTGGGCGGGCCTCAAACTCATGGCTATCCTCCTGCTTTAGCCTCTTTGTGCTGGGATTAGACATACACCACCAAGCCCAGCATAACATTCAGGTTTTGATTCTAAATGCTGTTCTGCACTGAATGGAACCAGGATTCTTCAGAGAAATGGCTGATTTCTAGGAGTAGGATAGGAAATACGAGGGCAAGTTGGTAACATCTTCTTTCAGGTATAATCAATCCAGGTGATCAAAGTCAGCATCAACACTCATAAATCACGCTGATAGTGTGTATCATGGTGTGCTGTGGTGAAAGTGGCATTTTACCTTTGTGATCTTCTTCCCAGTAACCTATAAGTTTGATCTTACTGCAAGAATATCACACAAATTCCAAAGTGGAAATCCTATGCAATACCTAAATTAGTACATCTCAAAGCTGGTAAGGTCTTGAAAAACAACCTGTTGTGAAAATCTGTTACAGCCAAAAGGAACCTCATGAACATAACAACTAAATGTAATGTGATTTTTGGATAGAATCTTAGAACAGAAAAAGGTTAGGAAAAAGCCAGCGGAAGAGGAACTCTTAATAGGCCATGCATTCTAATTAGTAATAATGTAATAATATTGGTTTAATAGTTGAGGAAAATAAATACTAGAGTTTATTGGGACTCAATTTCTCTAAGTCTGAAATTATTGTGTCTAGTATAAAATAGTTTATGTGATTTCATGGCTTTAGGAACTCATGGAACTATATGGAACTTAAGATATTGGACACAAAGTTGACTCATTGCCAGGTAAACTAGTTTATAAGGAATGTTTTCTAGTTATAATTGCTGATCTTTCATATGTACATTTTCTGGCCCCATATAAGCATTAGTTTAAAACACTGTGTGTGTGTGTGTGTGTGTGTGTGTGTGTGTGTGTGTGTGTGTGTGTGTATGTGTGTTGTGTGGTATGTTTTCTGAAATGGAATTGAATCTCAACATTGAAAAATGCTAGAAAAATATCTGATTATTTTCTTCTTTGTATACTTTTTAGAACACATTATCTTTTAAAGATCCTTATATGTACTTTTATTTTATTTTATTTTTTGGTTGCTAAAAAGAATATTCAAACCTTTATGGCCAGGACTTTAAATTACAGGAAACTGTTTTCAAGACTTATCAGTAGTACATGGTATGAATATGATTTGTTTTTAGATGTTTCAAATGAGTCATCTTGAAGTCATGGAGAGGCTACTACTTACCACATTTATCATTCTGATTAATTTTTCTTGAGGCTAAGTACAAATCAGTAATAACTTACTAAAGCTTAGTGGTTGCTACTGATGTTTCACTATGGTATATTGATTAAGTTTGTTAATTACTTATCAGCTTTCAGGGATTTACTCACATCTTTAGGTTTTCTTCTATGGTAATTTCATATGCAGTTTCAGTTTGCCTAGGAGATTTTGCTTCATTATGAATTGAAGATAACAAGTTAGAGCTTAAAAATTGTGCCTATGCTACAAGTTAGTATGTTGGCCTCTGTGACCGTTGAGCCTGGTTTCACAATATTGCCTTAAAAAAGTGTTATTTAACCTGCAAAACAGTAAAGAGATTGCTTTTCAAGTTGTCTCTAAAGTGTCTCTAACTTTTATAAAGTACAGAACTTGGCTTTATCTTTATGAATCATAATCTATTTTTTGTTAGATTTTTCATTTGTGGGTGTAATATAAAATATTTTAAAATGTAAGCTTCACACTTCAATTTGAGACTAAGCAACCTGCATTGTGTCATGACCCTTCTGATACCACAACCTTCTGTAATACTACTCCCAGAGAAAAACCCACATCCTATGTATAACCTTAGATTTATTTTGAAATCTCTATGAAAAGAGCATAAGGAGATTACTAATTGTTTCTGTTATTTCCTTTAGAGGTATCACATCTATTTGTAAGTGGTGTTTTTAACTTTAATTGTCATAGTTAAGATACTAAGATATATTAAGCAATTATTTCTCTCTTTTTTTTTTTTTTTTGTTTGTGTTTTGTTTTTTGTTTTGCTTTGTTTTTGAGACCAGGTCTCAATATGTGTCCCGGTCTAGCCTCTAACGTGTGGTGGTCTTCTTGCCTCAGCTTCCCACCTTCTGGGATTACAGGCTGCACCACGATGCTTGGCAGTTATTTCATATTCTAAAGTTAATGTGTAAAACTAGTAGTGAATTCTAAATTTCAGCTGAAAATTAGGTGGTTTGTTAGGTACCTTAGTAATTTTTTTTTTTTTTTTTTTTGTGGTACCAGTACCAGGGATCAAATTTAGGACCTTGAGCTTGCCAGGTTGGCACAGTGCCACTAAGCTACATCCCCAGCCCTACCAGAATACAATTTACAAAAGAGAACACAACAGTACTTTCCATAGTCAATATATACTTCAATTTAAAAACAGTCGGCCTATATGATAATAGTAAATAATTACAAATTTAAGTAAGGCATTTTGGTTATCTCTTTTTAGTTCCTATTTTATTTTTCTTTCTATTTTAGATTTGTTTTATGTTCTTTGCATAACTTTGTAAAATGGGTACATAGATCCTACATTATTTTTAATATATCTCTACTCACAAATACTATAAAATGTTTGAATTAATGTATATATATTTATATTAATATATGTTTATTTAAATACATTTGAAATGTCTATAGTGATCCCCATCAAAATTGTTGAAATATTCCATTGTGTGAGAATAAAGGGAGTGGTGCAAGAGTAGAGGGTAGCAGCTCACTTTTATGAATTAAGTAATTATCATCTTAATTTTTTAAGTTTTCTTGTATTTAAGTAGCTTTTCAGGTAACCATTGTTAGAAAGAAAATAAGAATTAGAATTTCTAAATAATTACACGAAAATGGTCAACAAAGGAAACTTGGTGAACCTAGCAAAAGTGCCACTCCTTCTGTAGACTTAAAGTTCCTGAAAGCTGGCTCCTTCCTGCTACTCTAGTGCATTTTAAATCACATTCTGTTTTGCAGATTAATTCTAGCAACCCTGACCTTCTCTGCTACATTACTGCTCTTTCAGTTACTGTGTTGAGGCCTTTTCTTCGTTTGCAATTCTGATCTCCATGACCTTCTCACACATGCTTCTTTCTCATTTCAGTCTTGGAGATTTTTCTGATTACCTTTGTAAAGAGACCCTTTACTCATTTACACTACCCTGTCATGTCTTGCTTTCTTTATGCCCCTCACTAGTGTCTGAAAGTATGTTCACTGTAAAAATTACAACAGAGTGATGTTCTGTGCCATCAGAGCAGATATGATTCTAAATATAAATAATCCCCTGACTTAAAATATTTCAAGTTTATGATGGTGTGAAAGATATCCCTGCAGCAGAAACAAGACTTTGAATTTTGATCTCGGGCTAGTGTCGTGTGGGATAAGATTTCCTAGCAGTGCTGGGTAGTAATCATGATGTGCAATGCCAGTCAGCCACACAGTCGCAAAGGTGAATAAGCAGTGCTGTGCTTGGTCCTGTGTCACTAAGTTGTGACTTCACTAGATTAATATGAAACACACACTTAATGATATTTCCAACCTGCAATGGATTTGTTGAGGTATAACCCCTCCATAGGTTGAGGAACATCTGTACTTTATGTAAAAATTCATTTATTTAAATAAATATTGCTCCATAAGTGCATGGAGCACTCTTGAACCTGATCCTAGAATTATCTACATCAACTAGCTAAAAAATAATAGTTTTTTTTTAAAGTAAAAACTTTTTCAGTGAGAGGAAAAGGGGCATAACCTAATGCAATAAGCTTTAAGAAGTAAACAGCTACAAAAGAAATAAGCAATACTAGAGCAGAGAATCCTAGTAAGGCTTGTCTTTATAAACTCATATGGATACCTTCTCCTGTCTCACTTTTCACACTGTGTATATAAGTGAGGAGAGTCCTAAGAGAACTCATTCATGTCCCTACCAAGAGGGAAGGAAAATAAATATGTGATTTTTCTGAAAAAGGAAAGGTAGAAATTTCTGTAAGAAACACACCGGTGAGTGAAGTGAGAAAGTGAATAACTCTGTCCCCACCCACTCACACTGGGGATTAAACCTGGGGCCTTCACACAGAGCTACATTCTAACCCTGCCCCCTATTTTAGTCTTTTATTTTGAGACAGGGTCTTTGCTCAGGCTGTGCTTGAGTTTATAATCCTCTTGCCTCAACCTCGCAGAGTCCTGAGTCTGTAAGCATACACCACCATGCACCACCATGCCCAGCTCTTAACACCTTTGAATTCTAACTAAAGCGAACTCTGTCTCTGAGAAACTCTGGATCCTAAAAGCTACATCTGGAGATGCTGTCCTTAATTAAGTGATGCAAGACACTTAACAGAATCTGAGAGGAGGATCCAGAACTCTTGTCTAACCAGGTTCTTTCTTTCCCTTTGTTATTTCCTCCTCTGTAGAAAAGTGAGAACAAGCTTGAGTATGGAAGGCAAAGGAAATAATCCCAAGAACAGCAGAAATTTACCATCAGCCAAATCATCAGTACATTTGCAGTGTATGAAGGTAGCCGCGAGCATTATGAAAAGAAATGGAATGGCGGCTTGCCTTATGTCATGGTAGCAAAGACAGAAACACTGTTTACAAAAGAGTCCAGGGAAGAAGAGAGTGGTCTAAGGGTAAGAGGAATTACAGTGGCTTTGCATTGTGAAACAACATACATTCAATAAAATTAAGAGATCAAAAAATGATTAAATAATACAAAATTAAAATGAAGATTTCTAAGGAAAAGTATTCAAGTCAAATACATCATTGCAGAAATCACACAAACTACTTAGTAGATAATGCTGAAAGGTGAAATGTTCATTGTGAAGAAGCTGAAAGCTATCAGTGAGTGCAGAGAGTAACAGCAACAAAGCAACTCTTATCTAGCAGACATGGATGACAGATACTCTATCACTAAGGGTGAATGGGTGACCCAAACAAATAGCAAAAAGATATATTCAAAGATCAAAACAAGAGTTCTCTGGAATCAAGGAAGATTCAAACATGCAGATTAAAAGAACACCCTGAACTTACAGAGAGCCCAGGAAAAGAGAGACATGCTGCGTGCCTAAGTGACAGCTCTTTTGAAACAGTAGTTCTAGTACATATCTTGCTGTGTCTCATATCATAAGTGTGAATTAGAGTAGCATGTAATGGTGCAAAGAATATGACACTGAGAGTGAAACCTGGCTTCCACAGGTGGCTTTTTCCTGGCTCTCTATGTGGTACTTGATAAATGAATTTATCCCTAAGTCTATTCTGATCTCTTAAAGTTGGTGAAGCTGGACTGTGCTTAAATGAGACTTGCTGTGTGGACAAAACACAGTTGAAGGAGCCTTGCCAAGTAGAGAATTTAGTATTTTTTAAATCTGAAAAAGTCTAGCTAGAAGAAACATCTGGTGATAATTCAGATTAAGGAAGTAATAAGTCCTAGACTGTTAAAATAGCCATCAAAACTATAATTGTTGTCAAGCTAAAAGATGTTCTAGAGAATAGTGGTAGGCAATAGAATGAAAATAGATGATATTAATATGGATTCAGAAAGGCCTTTGGGAAGTAATTCTTTAAGTCTTGTTATCTAACTCACACCATTGTTAGGGGGCTTGTCAAGATCTCAATTTAGCCTCATGTGTCAGTGTTTATTGTTAACAAACAGAATATGTCTCTATACATCCTTTCCTTAGATGGAGAAGTACTTTATGGTGCACAAGATCGCCATTTGGACTTTATTCTATAGGATGGGATGGGAGGTGTGGATGTGATGGCACTTACCTATAAGCACAGCTTCTTTGGAGGCTGAACAGGAGGATGGCAAGTTTGAGGCCAGATAAGCAACGTAATAAGACCTTGTCTCACAATTTAAAAAAAAAGTACTGGGTGATAGAGTACTTGCTTAGCTTTTGGAAGGCCCTGAGTTCAGTCCTCAGTAACCCTAGTGTCATGCACACTCATGACCAAGAAATAAGCCAGAAAATAAAGATGAGATTGAATCTTTCACAGAGATTACCCCAACGAATGGAATATGAAGGTAGTGAAATATAATAATTTTATTCTGAAAGTGAATCAGATTTTCTTTAGCTACAGAAGTTTCCAGCCACAAAGTCACTGTTTGAATTAGCAAGATAAAACTTAATGGTTACTTGACACTTTGCTTTTATAGCATGGCCTCTCTTTCTTTGGGGTATTTTGTGACTAACTATGCTTCTCCTAGAATTTAAAATCATGTACTTACTCTGTAAAATATTTCTTTCAAAGAGGATTTTTTTTTTTTCAAATGACAAAAGTCAGTTCAGCCCTTTTGGAGAAAATAAAATATAGCATCTGTTCTTATCAAATTTGATAGCAGATAATGTTCTCAAACAAATTGCAAGAGAGTAAATGGATTTGGAACAGAGAGATGGAATGGAAGCTTTTGCCATCTTCTCCACTCATCATTGTAGATAGATAGACAGGCAAGCAGGCAGATGGACAGACAGACTTTTATGTGTAATTAATACCAGATACAGAGTTCTTTGTGAGGGTTTTTGTTTGTTTTTTATAGGAATTGAACCTAAGATCTTGCATGTGTTAAGCATACTATTACCAAGCTACACTCCCAGGCCCAGAGGGAGGTCTTTGCATCTTACAGGATTTAAAAATTAAACATGTAGCCAGGAGTGGTACCTCATATCTGTAATCCCAGCACTTGGGAGGCAGAGGCAGGAGGATTGCGATAAGTTGAGGCCTGCCTGGGCTATGCAGTGAGTTCAGGACCAACCTGAACTACAAAGCAAGACCCAAAAAAACTTAAAAAAAAAAATTAAACATGTAAGCCTGGTATGGTAGTGCACACCTGTAATCTCAGCACTCAAGAGGCTGAGGAGGAGGATTGCCATGAATTTGAGGCCAGCCTAGGCTGTGTAATAAGTTCAAGGCCAGTCTAAACTATACAGCAGTGTGCAGTGTATACAGACAGTGTGTGGGGGGTGCTAGAGAAAGTGGACATTTTATCCAGGGGTAGTTTCACCTAGTCTATTGTAATCTAACACATTGTTTAAAAAGTAAGCTAAAAGATTCCTGAAGATTAAAGAGAAATGCAAAAAGTTTTTTTTTAAACAACAATAAACCAAAACTAACTACTATTTACTTTAAGAATTCTTTTACAAAATAATACATAACATATGTTTACCAGTATAATATATAGAATGCTGTATTCTAAATCTTCCCATTTTTTTGTCTTTGCCTTAAGATATTTAAGCTTTTGTGCCCAGGTCTTCTATATTTATTCCTTGGATCAGGCTAACCCATTGGAATTACTGTCTTATCTATTTAATTTGAAAAAAGAAATAAAAAAGGAAAATTTTCACTTTTAGCCTGAACAGTGCACAGCCTATAGATAAAGACCTTTCAAAAAAGTTTACAGTGTCTTGAAACATTTTTTAAAAATGCAAAGGGACTGTTTGGAGGTTAAAACAGGGTAAAGTGATTTTAACCAGATATTAACAATGAACCTTGATTTGAATCTAGAAAGTAATAAAACATTTTAAGTCTTTTTGGGTAAACTTGAATAGGAACTATATGTTCAGTGATATTATGGAATTCCGGTTACATTTAGGTATTATAATAGCATTTGGTTAAATAGGACAGTTCCTTATTCTTAGAAGGTGCCTCCTGAAGTATATAGAATTAAATTGTCTTGGTGTCTGCAATTTGTGTTTAAATGGTTCAGGAAAAATGTGGATATTCAAACATACATTTATGTAGAGAAAGGATAACAATTGATGATTATAGCTGCAGGGTATATTATGGTTGTACTGTGGGTGTCATTTCAGCTCTTCTGTGGATTTGAAAATTTTTAGAACTGAAATGGTAGGAAGAAATTTACTAAGCGGGGCCGGGGAGTTAGCTCAGTGGTTCCGGCGCCTGTCTTGCAAGCTCAAGGGCCGGGGTTCGATTCCCCGGTAACCACATAACAATACTACCCACACCCAGCAGCAGTACCAGTACCACATACCACAGTGCCGGGCGTGGTGGCTCACGCCTGTAATCCCAGCACTCGGGAGCCAGAGGCAGGAGGATTGTGATGTGAGTTTGAGGCTGAGCTCAGGGCCAGCCTGAACCACAAAGCAAGACCCTGTCTCAAAAAACCTAAAAAAAAAAAGAAATTTACTAAGCTATAAATAAAAGACTAGATGTTTATATATTGCCTTCCTGGGTGGGGGCCCTTTCTTCTTCCTCAGATGTTTTTTGTTTTTAATTGAGTTTATTGGTACATTTAAAGTATACATCATTTTTGCATTTGTCATTGAGATACCTCAGCTTTTGCCCCTCATACATTAACTAGTTAAATTCTCAAAAGCACCGAAAAACTTGCAGGCAATTTGTCTGTTTGTATAGCATTGAAAGCCTATGGTTGAAACATGGCTTTTAAAATCAGCTATCTTCCTGTCTAAGGAAGTGTCCTTCCTGTGGCAAGATAGGATAAGTTACAACCAGCACTGAAAACAGAGATAAAGAAAAAAACAATGGCCTTTTAGGTATGCTCATTACTGTTCTTTTCAAAAAACTATCCTGGTGAAATTTGTCCATTTAAGTAAGCTTGAGGTGCTTGCCCTTCCTTTCTCATACCTCATTATTTTTCCATATTGTACACTACCAAACCCCCCTTTTGTACTAAACCCTTCTTCAAAGTATCTTGATGTCATGTTCATTTTGTTTTGCTGCATTAGCACATGCAAAAGCATGTTGCTTAGAACTATAGAGAAAACTTTTTGCATTTCTCTTTAATCTTCAGGAATATTTCAGCTTACTTTTTAAATAACAGATTAGGTGAAAGTACCCCTGAATAAAATGTCTACTTTCTCTTGCACCCCACACACACTGTCTGTACACACGGCACAGAACATAGTTACTTTCTGTATTGCCACGACATTTACTGATTTGTCAGTAAACTGCATCAGTGTATGTGAGACATGTATCCTGGGCACATTCTTTCGCTTCCTCGTGCTTTCTATGATTACAGCTTTTTGTGGTTGTGGGCATAAAATAGTTGAATGTGTAGTGCAAAAGTTATTGACAAACAGGGCCGCGGATTTAGCTCAGTGGTTCCGGTGCCTGTCTTGCAAGCGCAAGGACCCAGGTTTGATCCTCGGTAACTACATACAATACTGGGTGTGGAGACTCACCCCAGCAGCAACCAGTAAGTGCTGGGTGTTGGTGTCTCAGCCCTGTAATCCCAGCACTTGGGAGGCAGAGGCAGGAGGATTGCTGTGATGTGAGTTTGAGGCTGAGCTCATGGCTAGCCTGAACTACAAAAGCGAGACCCTGTCTCAAAAAAAAAAAAAAAGTTATTAACACACAATTCAAGGAGTTGAATGCCAGAATCATTGTGCTTTGTGATATATTCGTCCACACACATTTGTGCATATTAGAATGCATAACTTTCATAGTTTGTCAGCCCATTACCCAATAAGTAAATTAAAGAATTGGAATATTTCACTCATCTGTATGAGTATCTCTTTACAGATAATTATGCTTTTGAATGTTTAAGGAATTATTTTGCTGATCCCTGATCTTTGGAGTTTTTTCATTCTTTAATTACTGTAGTTTTTAGTCATCAGGGTTAGAGGTGTGAAATTTTCTCAGATCCTAAATATTTTTTTAAAATTGAAATCTTTATTGGTACATTGCATATACACATCATGATTGCATTCAACAATGAAAATTTGTACCAGTATATGACACAACTTAATTCTCATTTTTTCCCATAGCCCTACCCACCCTACCACCCCCACCCCATATACATAAATTTTGTTTCCTTTCTTTTTTGTTATAATCTCATTATTTTTCCCCTTTCACTCCATTATACTTTGAGTATTTTCTATTTCACAATATATAACATACATTCTAGAACTCATTTACATCTTTATTTTCTCATACCAGAGAAAAGATATGATATTTACACATCTGTGACCTATTTATTTCACTTATGAGGATGTCCTCAAGGTACGTCCATTTAAGTATAAATGATTCAAATTCAACATTTTTTATGGCAGAGTAATACTTCATTCTGTAGAAGAACCACAGCTTTTTTATCCAGTCTCCAGTTGATGGACATTTGGGTTGTTTCCAAGATGTAGCAATCACAAACCGAGCTGCTATAAACATGGGTGCACATATGTCACTATGATATGAATCTTTTAATTCTTGTGTGTACATACCTAGCAGAGCAATGGCCGGGTCAAATGGAACCTCCAATCCTAGCTTTCTGAGGAATCTCCAAACTGTTCTCCACAGGGGTTGTACGAGTCTACATTCCCACCAATAGTGGAGAAGGGTTCCTTCTTCTCCACGGCCTCACCAACATTTGTTGCTGGCTAATTCTGAAATGGCAGCCATTCTTTGTGAAGTGAGATGAAATCTTAGTGTTGTTTTCATTTGCATCTCTTGAATGACTACTGATGTTGAGCATTTCTTCATATGCTTCTTAGCTGCTTTTATTTCTTCCTCTGAAAAGAGTCTGTTCATTTCAGATGCCCATTTTTGAATTGGGTCTTTATATTTGAGTGGGCTAATTTTTTTGAGCTCTTTATATATTCTAGATAGTAGCCCTTTGAGATCCTAAATATTTTTTTTGTTTACCCACATACTTACCAAATTTTAAGATTATCTTTTCTGTTTAAGCTGAGTTAACTGAGGAATTTGAGTTCATAATTGAGCTAACCTCTGTAGACAGGGAGCTGACCAACTGCATCTAACATGGAAATATTATGAAATGATACTGGTAACAGGATTGAAATAAAATACTGAATTAAAGACTTAACAATTTTCTTCTGTTTACAAAAATACATTTTCTCTGGAATTGTGGAGACTATTTGTAAATGTCTTAATTTTGGTCATTTATCACACTTACAATGATGGTAGTAGAAAGAAATACTCAGCTGGGCGTGGTGGCTCATGCCTGTAATTCCAGCACTTGGAAGCAGAGGCAGGAGGATTGCCCTGAGTTCCAGGCTGAGCTCAGAGCCAGCCTGAACTACAAAGTGAGACCCTGTCACAAAAAACTAGAAAAAAAAAAAAAAACTCATATCATTTTTACATATTAAAGTATATAATGAAATTATAATGAAATTAAACTGGGAAATTAATTTTTAGGAGACAGGACAAGATTGTCCTATTATGAATTTAATAATAATGAGATATTATTATGCCTATGGGTGGCATACAAATTAAATTTTGAATTAGTGTTTTAAGATTACTGATTTTCAAAGTAATTGAAGCAAATGACTTTCAAACATAGGTTGGCACGTTGGCTGTGTCACACTCACACCTTGTTTATTCTTCAAAGCATATAATTTGAAGCCCTATTCTTAGCTATTTTGAGTACAGCTGATCAGGAATACAATCTGTTAGTCTGTGTGTTTATAAATCTCCCAAAGTGATATGTCTCTGTAATTATCTTTGGGAATTACTGTTTTAAGTATTTCCTAGGATATATTGTTCATATTATTGTATTCACTTAACCATATTGTAAAACTACTTACTAAGATGGTATATTTTTACTGCAGATAAGTGAAAATCCTGTTAAACAGCCTTAAATAATGGAGAGGATTTATTGCCTCATGTAACTAAAAGGTTAAGAAGTATGACTTGCTGCAGAAAAAGTTTAGAATAGGCTCCAAATTACCACTAACCATGATTCTGTAGCCCCTTCCCTCTTTGTCATTTCTCCCTCTGTTGTGTAAAAATGGCAAACAGATAAATTTTATATTGTATATAAGTTGAATATTCCTTATCCCAACCGCCTAAGATCAGGGTGGAATTTTCCACTAGTGACACCATATCAGTGTTCAAAATTTTCAGATTAATGAGCATTTTAGATTTTTTGGTTAAGGAGCTCAACTTATGTGACTAATTTAAATTGAAACTTTATTAAAGCAATATAATTTTAGAGGAGGCATAGATACAGTTTATTTGTATAATGTTATGCAGTATATTTTGTAGATGTTAGCTCTCCCCCATTATGTAATGTGAATTGGATGAAGTTATCCCACTTTAACTCCATTGAGAGGAAAGTCTAAGACCATCTAAACCACACAGGAGAAGCACATCTGGTTTGTAGTCTTTTATTCAGTGGTTGCATTAAGTAGTGCGACTTTTGAAATTATGCTGGAAGTCTGGGGTATGGCTTCTTATTCTGGACATTATGATACAGATTAGGCATCTCCAGTGTGAAAAATACAAAATAGGGAGTTTTAAAAAATCTAACAACACTACAAGTAAAAAATTGAACACCTCAAGTGACAGACTGCAATCAAATGCAGTTTCGCTAAAAATACTGTATAAAATTACTGTCAGCCTGTGCATAAATAAAACATAAACATCTCATTTACACTTGGGTTCCATCCCCAGTACATCTCTGTGTGTTTATGCAAATATTCCAAAATATAAAAATATTCTTAATTCCAAGCCCTCTTGTCTTAGTTCTTCAGAGAAGGGATACTTGATCTGTATTATTTTTCACTTTAAATTTCAAGTAAACAGTAAAGAAAGTAATAGTTATGATTAAAACAAAAGGTAGAATCACTGAGATGACTTTGGAAGACATCCATTTCTTTTCATATAAGTAAATAAAGTACAATGTTGACCAGTGTTTAGTTTTTAGCAGACAGTGGAAGATAAAGGAAATGAATTGGTTTTTACTGATAATTTTTTCCTCCTAGCATTATGTTATGAAAAATTTCAAACATACAGAATTTAAAAGAATTGTATAGTAAAACATCTATAAATCTACTACCCCATTGTACCGCTAGTGTTTTACTGTATATTTTCTATTGCTTTATCAGATATTCATCTATCCAGTATTCTAACCATCTTAATTTTATGCATTTCAAAGTCATTTACATTAAGTGTTATACTTTACAGTTATACACTTAAACTTATAGTCTTTTTTATTAGAGCCATCTGTACAAAACCCTCTGCCTCAAGGTCTTAATATAAATCAGATCATTATAGACATCATAATGATAATTGCTAACATAATTATTGAAAGATACATCCAAAGTGAATGTGCAGTACTCTTTACAAATGTTATTTTATGCTATTGTAATATAAAGTTTCATTTATAATGTGACAAGAGATATGTAGTAAGTCTTTCATAAAAGAACAAAACTGTTGATACATTGAGTCTCTTTTTTCTTTGTCACTCACCAGTTAGTTTTACTTAGGAAACCAGCTAACTGGCAATTTGTTGTTATCAGCTAAACCTAAAGAAAACCTCAAGAAAAGGCAAGTTTCTGGTAAGTTTATTAGTGTAGCTGACATTTTCCTACCGGCTTATCAGAAATTAACACGTGGACACTGAAAATGGAAAGCGATAAAAATATGAGGAGAAAAGAATCTATAACATTAGCTAATTGAGTAAGCTGTCCCTAGTGAAATTAAATTATCATTTACTTTTTGGAATATGATAATTCTTCAATATATTTTTGATACTATAAATTTGTACTCAGAGTTCATAGAAGATCTTAAAGAGCTTTGAATTAACATTTTTAAGTAAGGATGTATTAGTAAAATAAAATGACTTAGATAAAAGTCACCTACTCATTTTAACCTATTGAATAGCATTACAAACGTCTGTCACCTTTCACTTTTATTTAAGAAATACCAGCTATATTCTCTTGAGCAGATTGTTGAATCAAAACACCCTGTGCAGAGCTCTCCAGCTGGTACCTCTGCCACACTGGTGTGCCTCTGGTGTGCGACCAGTGTGAGACACTGTCTATTCCTGTTGTTGTTTCTGGAATCAGAAGCGACTTCTCACCCTTCCTCTTTTATCAGCTTATTCAGTATGCGTCAAAAATTGTTATTCTCTCTCCCCCTCCCCTCCCCCACCTCGCTTTGTCTTCACAGAGTTGTTTCATGGGTATTTTAATCCTGACTTTTTGGATATAAAAGTCTTGCAGAAGATAACCCAACATTATGATTTGCAAAGTTAATTTAAATATTGAAAAGGGCAACTCTGTACAATTAGATTTATCTATATGTTTTTTTTTTTCTTTTTGAAATTTTGAGCTTTTCTTCAGTGAAAAGAAGTTAGGGAGCTTTTTTTTTTTCAATCATAAAATCTAAGAAGGTTTCTTTGATTTTTTACAAGCATATTTTCAAGGGCTTTTTTAAAAGTTAAAAACATTCCATTTTTTTTAATTGTAAAGTTTCTTAGGTGCCCTCTCGTTCACTATCTATATTTTTGATTAGAAATCATAATTCTATAACAAAACTTTTAACTAGGATGAAACAGATCTTTTGAGTTACTTGATTGCTTTTTGTAAAACAGATTTAATGATTTCTTATTTTGCCAGAAATTTTTTCTTTGCAATTTGCCTGTAGGAAAGATTTCTACAGCCTTTCAAACCTAAGGCCTTTCTTTATTTTTAATTACTCCCTTACCTTGGGCTCTATCACCTTCTTTGTCCTGATCATTTTATGTTGCACACATCTTTCTACTGGTGGATTCCACTTTGCATTTAATCGGGCAAGGTGGTGGATGTATGATGCCAAATTACACAACAGGAACAACAACAATCAGAAACCCCCATGGACAGTGGAACGTAATGTCCAGATGAGTGACCCTCATCTAGTTATCCGTGGGCACAGGAATTACTAAGCCATCCTCATGAAGCAGTGCAATAGGCCAGTGATGGCACACCTTTTCGAGCTTCACTGATAGAAATAGCCTGCTGCCATTCCTGTCGGGGAATCTCAAGTGAGAGGGGCCTCTAGGTCTTCAGTACAGGTTAACTGTTAATATGCACTGTGTTGCAAATGACAGAAATGCATATTTTTGCTGGTTTATACAATACTGGGACTTTATTCTTCCATGTAAGTGAAAAAGTAAGGAAGATTTCAGAGATATTTTGTTACAATTCTGACTTACTTTCCCTGCTAGTCTTTTGGTTCTGCTGCTTCTCTGGTCATTGGGTCATACATATTAAGGTTTCTACCTAAAATTTCAAAAGAAGAATTTATTTTTTTCTTAAATAAAGGCTTATGACTAAAAATAATGTCTTTTGTATATTTTAAGAAGCCTAGCATAGTTGAAGTATAGTAGTTGTTAGCATAGTTCTTTACTTAGATTATTGAGATTTGTTTCAATCTATAAGAAAAACATTTAGAAACGAGAGTCATACTTTTATGTCTACACAAATATTATTTACTAATTGAGCAGGTCATATTCTCATAAGAGGTTTTCTGAGACAACTTGCCAAAGAGAAATAACAAATAAAAAAGGAATTATTGGGCCAAGGATTTAGCTCAGTGGTTCTGGCACCTGCCTGGCAAGCGCAGCGTCCCTAGTTCGATTTCTAGTAACCACATACAACAGTGCCAGGTGTGGTGACTCACGCCCACTAACAATCAATACCACGTATCACAGTACCAGGAGTGGTGGCTCACGCTTGTAATCCTAGCACTAGGGAAACAGAGGCAGGAGGATTGCTGTGAGTTTGGGGCTTGCCTGGCCTATGTAGTGAGCTCAGAGCCAGCCTAAACTACAAAGTGAGACCCTGTCTCAAAAAAAAAAAAAAAAAGAAAGAAAGAAATTATTTTGGAATAACTTGAAAGGATTTTGTATCAAAGGATTTTGCTATTAAGGTAGCAAAATATTTAATTCTGAAAAAGAGTGTGGGATTGGCATCCTCACTCTACGGGTAGCTATGCATTCTTGTTGGAACAATTCTCCTTATTTCTTCTTCCTGCCAAGGATATTAAGGGAAAGTATGTGGAAAGAAAATGGGAAATGGACTTGACTGCAGTTGTAAGATAAACCAGAAGATGTCCAAGGCCCTTCTCATTATGATCTTAAAAGACTATAGGAAGAATCTCCACATTGGAAAATGTCTTCACTGTGTTAGTCTCAGGGCAGTGGCACAAGACCTCAGGCATTTAAAAACCTATATTTAAAATGCCTAAGGCAGATGTGGTGGTACATGCCTATAATTCCAGCACTCTGCGAGGCTGAGGCAGGAGAGTCAGAAATTTGAGCCCAGCCTGGGCAATTTAACTACTTCATGAGTCCCTGTCTCAAAACAAAACAAAAAATAAATAAAATAAAATGACTGACAGCATAGGCCAGTGCGAAGAACCTGGGTTCAGTCTCTCATACCATCAAAATAAAGCAAAAAACAAAAACAAAAATCCAGACACGCATGGGTGTATACGTATGTAATTTGCCAAAAAAATTACACATCAGGAAAAGAAAAACTTGTATAAATATAAATATAAACTTGTATAAATATAAATATAAACTTGTATAAATATACTAAATTTATTGAGACTGTGAGATTAGTCCAAAGTTACCTTTGGCCTCTACTATTACAAGAGCTACTCAGGAGGTGGCCATTAGCTTCCAGACATTTGTTAGTATAGTGAACTGCTACAGTGTGTATACATTTTTTGGCAGACTCTCAACACATGCACTCAGCACTGAGGTAACCTTCACAGGGACTTCACCACTCTAAAATCTAATACTGAACAATCTTCAGTACATTGTTGAAAGATACAGCAAAATGCAGTACAGCTTATGTAGAGTCATTTTATGTAGTACGGGAAAAGAAAAATAAGTGTTAATCATATATGTTTGATCATATATGTGTAAACCATCATGGGGAGACTACACTAAAAAAAGATTAACAGTGGTTGGAAAGAAACTGAAATCAGCAGCTATAAAAGCTCATACTTTTCTGGTATCAGGAGTTATTTTGCAATTTCAGGATCAGATTTTTAAGCATCAATATATGACTTCAGAATTATAATAATTTGATTTATAATATCACAAACAAGTCTGGTTTCACCCTTTAAAGTGTGTGTTATCTAAGAAGTTCACATTTGTGTGCAGGTAGTCTAAGAAAAAGCAGCTCTGCCTCTTCCTAATCTGTATTCCTAGAAAATGGTTTTACCACTCTTTGAAGAGTAATTATTACTATTATGATCATCTTTTAATCAACTGTATCTAGAATCCCAGCACACAGTTGTAGGTGGATTATACAGGGAGACTCAGAGCTGTTAGCACTTTTAGAGTGATTTACAGAATTTTTTCTTTTCTCCCTTTTCTCTTTTTTTCTTTTATGCAAAAGAGTTCCCCAGGAGACTTGCAGGAGTCTCATATGATTTGGATAAAAAAACATGTGCCCCCAAAATAACTAGATAAATGCCTTTGAAATCCTAGAGGAATTTTTCATCAGAGGACCTGATTTTTTTTTAATTGATTTCTAAGATTTCTCAAAAGGTGCATTTTATAAATTGTATCAGTTGTATACAGCTTCCATTAAAGATAACTCAGAAGTAGTCAGCTTAATTCACTGTTATTTTCAAAGACAGTGTTAAGAATGGATTTTGATCAGAACTCAACTAATTAAAAGCTGTGTGTTTATATTGTCCTGTGTCTTGAAACATTTGAGTATTTTTGCTTTGTTTTATTATACCAAACAGAAAGAAGAAGGAAAGCTTCAAGGACAGCTGAGCAAGTCTGATTCTACCCAGTACATTAGGGAACTGAAAGATCAGATAGCAGAGCTGGATCATGAGGTGAGTGATAAGTTCTGATCGTCACATATTTCTTTCTTCCTTCCTCTGTATTTAACAGCACTTCATTATGGGTTATAAGACTGTGTCTTTCATGCTAAATTTTATCTATAAATTCTTAACTAATACAACATTTTAGAAGATTATCTTCTTTTTAGCAAGACTTCTTCTGTTACAGTATTGAGGATTCATTTCCTTAACCCCTAACCATGACCTAAAAGGATAGATTAATGTTTCCATGGCAAATATTTTTCAGCTGTAGTTGCCTGGATAGTTTGCCTAGGTATTTACTTCACTCAAATCAAATTTTATCACACATACATATGTATGTATGTACGTGTGTATGTATGTCTGTATAGAATAGATTTGTGGTGCTCTCTGTGTGAGTAGAGGGAAGACTTTTTCTCTTGCCTTCTTTTCCCTCTCATGGTATTACTGTGATTGCAAAAAGGATGCTTGCCCAATATCAGTTAACAGATTTCTTAGTATCTATATGCTTTTTAAACTGGCATTACCTAGAATTTATGAGATTCATCCCATGAAATGTTCAGAATTTTACTGTTATACAAATTTAATTATTTGAACTAAAGTGTTTTGACTATAGTGGGACTTTTACTAATGTGGCTCTTGGTCAATTTCTTTGTTCTTTTCTAATGATAAATGTCTGGTAACATGAATGAAAAAGTATGTTTCTCATTTTGAATTACTGTGAGATAAAGTTAGTTCACAGGTATGAGGTACAAAAGAGTAGTATAACCTTGATTTGTTTAGAAAGAAAAAAAAAAAACTAATTTTGGCTACTAAATGACCAAAACCTCAAAGGGAAGAGTTTAGACATTACCTTTTCCTGATATTACACCCTTCAGTTGAAGTCTTGACTGTTTTTGGGTAATACCTCTTGGTAACTGAATCTAAGAGTAAATTGCGATTAAAGAAGAAACAAAGTATAAAATAAATCTTATATGTACTTCAGTTTATCTTGAAATACTAGGGGTCATTCATGTAAATATCAATTGGTAGCCATCATAAATTTGAGCTCATTAGAATCTAAATATAATCTTTACCTATTGGTATACATTTTCATGATGTTTTTACCTAAGCTGTGCATAAAAAACAAGTTACAAATAAGCTTTTCTTTGGAATTCCTTATTCTTTTGAAAACCCTAATAATTATTCTTATGTTCAAAAGTTATTGTCAGGCAGGCATGGTGGCATACACCTTTAATTCCAGCAACTTAGTTTAAGGCCAGCCTGGGCAGTTCACTACTGAGAGCCTGTCTCAAAATAAAAATTAAAAAGATCTGAGATGAAGCTTAGGGTAGTATACTTGCTTAGAGGCCTTGAATTCAATCACTAGCATTTCCCACCCCTCAAAAAGAAATATTTGTAGAAGTAACTGATTAAAATAAAGCAAGCTACCATTTAAATTATTATTATTATTATTATTATTATTATTATTATTTAGTTTTTTGAGACAGGATCTCGCTTTGTAGTTCAGGCTGGCCATGAGCTTACAGTGTAGCCCAGGCAAGCCTGGATCTCTCAGCAGTCCTCCTGCCTCTGTCTCCTGAGTGCTGGGATGACAGGCTTGAGCCACCATGCCCCGCACTGTGGTATGTGGTACTGCTTCTGGTGGGCATGAGTCACACGCCCTGTACTGTTGTTTGTGGTTATAGGGGATCAAATCTGGGCCTTTGTGCTTGCAAGGGAGGTGCTGGGATCACTGAGCTAAATCCCCGCCCCCCTCTACCATTTAAATTTTTGAGATCTATTGTTAGTTTTAATGTTGCTAATAAAAAATTTTGTGTTTTGATTGACTACTTTTTAACTGCAAAAAAAAAAAAAATCAGCAAACATTACTTTTGTCTACCACAATATTTTCCTCATTAAAATTAACAGAAAACAATCAGGCATGGTGGCACACCTCTGTAAGCCTGTCCTCCAAGCACTGTGGAGGCAGAGGCAGGAGAATCCCCCATGTGTTCTAAGCCAGCCTGAACTACACAGCTGAGACCCTGTCTCAGTATTGTATTTGAACATGTGACTGTCGATGGTCACTTTGTTAGCTGCTTTTTGTACTTCTCCAGTGTTTAAGGAAATGTGGAGAAACTTTGCAGATTCATCTTCCCAAACAGATACAACAGTGTTGCACATTTCAACAGCTTGACACCCTCAGCATAGTCAGCTGTGTGAAGTACTGAAGATTGACTTTGTGTTATTTACTGACCCTGACATATGCATGGACATGGAAACTGGCACACACTCCAGCTCTTTCCAAACATTATACAAGCAATAAATGGTAGAGCCGGGATCAAGTCTAGATTACCCTGTTCTTTTAGAACAGAAAAATTGTCATCTATATCTAAAATTTTAGGAATGATAATAATACAGAGTGCTTTAACTCTTGTTCCTCCCTGACAGACACATTTGCATGCATCCCCTCAATGCATTCTACAGCTGACCTCGCCAAAGAACTCCGTCTCTTTCTGTCGGCATTGGAAATCTTTAGCTTTATTTCTTGCGGTTTACTATGATCTATCTTAGTCCCTTCTTACTTGAATTCCTGTAATTCTTCACTACCCAGCTAGCTTTCCTTCTAATTCTGCCTACTTCCCATGGAAATTTTAAAATTCGGAGTGTGCTGCACCTTGTCAAGGCCTTGACAGAATCCATTGGATGGAAATTCTTACTTCCCTAGACTTAGCACGAGTGGAGACTGAGGGTGGGGATGTAAATCAGTGGTGCCACACCTGCCTGGCAAGCACAGGATCCTGAGTTTGATCCCTGGTACTGCAAAAACAACACACAAAAACTGAGAGTTAGTGGAAGTTAAATTGTACCCTACTCCTACCACTTGTCCCTGGAGAAAAGAGCCTGTCCCTGGAGAAAAGGTTTCCAGCTCAGCCCGCCGATCTTCCTGGCTATTGTCAGGGTGCCTGCAGTATACTAGACCTGAAAAATAAAAATTGATGCACAACTCTCAAGGGCCTTGAAGTCTGCAGTGGAAATAAGTATATAAATAAACTGTGATAAATTATGGAAGGCATAGTAGTATAATAGCTATCATTTATTGTTCTGTGCCAGACCCAGTACTGTTACAGTTACACTTCTGTTATGTATTTCTTTAATCTTTGCAACAGTCCTTTAAACAAAGTAGCATCATTGTCATTCATATTTTACTAAACTTAGGTTCGTAAAACTTAGGTTCTAGGGGATTAAATGGCCCCACACCATTGTACTCTAGTCTGACTAGAGGTGGGGTGTTTTTAGTTCAGGCTCTCTTATTCCCAGTTGGTATACTGCAGGCCCAACCACCATATGCTATACACTTCTTTGGAAAAATACAGGTATAAGATCTTAATAACATCTGGGGTGGGGTTTAAAAACTAAAGTTTTTCAGGCCAATTGAGCATTTGGAATACTTAAGTCAGAAACATGAAACAAAATTATAGGCTGTAGGAATTAATAAGCCACTAACTCTGTAACAGTACTATCTTCTTACAAAAAACACATGATGGTAGGGGCCGGGGATTTAGCTCAGTGGTTCTGTCACCTGCCTTGCAAGTGCATGCTCCCAGATTTGATCCTGGTAATCGTATACAATGCCAGGTGTGGAGACTCACACCCACCAGCAATCAGAACCACATATCACAGTGCCAGGCGTGGTGGCTCATGACTATAATCCCAGCAATCAGGAAGCAGAAGCAGGAGGATTGATGTGAATTCAAGGCTGAGTTCAGGGCTAGCCTGAGCTACAAAGCAAGACCCTGTCTCCAAACAAACAAACAAAAACATAATTGCATATGCAAGAAGGAGATAAAAGAAAGTAAATATTCTGGCTTAGAAGCCAACTTGGGGAACAAATCTTATGATGCAGCCATGTTTACTAGTTACCTAGACTGTTCTGGGTCTTCTGGAGTCTTGTTATCATTCATAGTATTGTTTTATGCAAAAATGAATACTGACCAATTAATTTGAAAATGTTTCTGAAGTACAGATATGTTTTCATTTGTTTTTAATGGTAATGTGATGGTTGTAGTACTGTGGATATTCTAGGAATAAATTTATTCCAGACAAAGGATAATAATTCATTTGTACTAAAAACTGAAACTCAGGCATGGTGGCACAAGCCTGAAATCTCAGCACTCAGGAGCCTGAAGCGGGAGGATTGCTGTAAGCTTGAGGCTAGCCTCGGCTCTAGAGTGAGCTCAAGGCCACCTTGGACTACATAGCAAGACCCTGTCTCAGAAAGCTGAAAGAAAAGAGAGAGACAGACAGACAGAGACAGAGAGATAGCCAGACACAGACAAAGAAAGAGACAGGGAAAGGGAAAGAGGGAGGTAGGGGGAAATGTCTCCAACAGCTTTGCTGAATTTTATTTTATTTTAATTTAAAATTAATTCATTAATTAGTTTATTTGTAGTTCCGGCATGAGTCTTGAACTCCTGCCTCTGCCTCCTGAGTATTGGGACTACGTGAGCCACCACACCCCTGGTACTGTGGTGTGTGGTTCTCATTGCTGGTGGGCGTGAGTCACCATGCCTGGCATTATTGTATGTGGTTACTGGAAGTCGAACTCAGTACATTGTGCTTCAAGGCAGGCTCCAGAACCACTGAGCTATATCCTGGCCCTGAATTTTATATCTTAATAAAATAGTTTAATATGTTTTATACCCTCACAATTGCATAAAACTAGTTCTAGTTCTATTTTCTTTGTAGCATTTTTATTCCCTAAAGCAAATTTTGTCCTATATAAAAAAAAATCCTAGGTTATTCCGTGATAAATTTTCTATATTTTTATTATTTTCTGTGTGGTAGCTACCAAACCAGGTGTGGATCCTATAATTATTTTAATATTCAGAATTATCCTATAAGAATGGATTAATCATTTCTGTGTGATAGGCTCAGAAAGACTAAATAATTTATCTAGAGTCACATAACTTATAAGGGGCAGAAGCTGGAATTCAGGACCAGGACTTAGGTAGATTGTAATGCCTTAAACTAGGATGAAATTGAAGGCAAATGTGTTTGTGTGTGTGTGTGTGTGTGTGTATCTTAGGATTTGAAAGACATGGTCTCACTGTTTGTTTAGGCTGATTTTAAACTCATGACAATCCTCCTGCTTCAGCCTCTTGAGTGCTAGGATTATAGGCATGAGAGACCATCCCCAGTGCAAATCTATATATGTTTTCTGAAAAAAAACAAAAACAAAAACCTTTAAGGCATTTTTATTGTTTAATACCCTTCCTTATTCCAGGTAGGATTAAAGAAATTTACAAATATTACAAAATAACAAAGTACTATTTTAGAAGTAAAACAACTAAAAAATTTTATATGGAATCAAAAATAAAATCAATACAAAATTGTATGTCTGTGTTTTTCCTGTAAGTGGTCCACATACTTGGCTCTGAAGTTTTACGCAGCTACTACAAAATAGAAAACCAGGTCATGTAAACATTTCAGAGTGTCTCTGTGATAAAAACAGTCCAGTTAGTTACAACTATTCCTGATGTGAAAACTAAATGGCTGCCAGGCATGGTGGGGCACATGCACATCTGCAATCCCAGCTACTCAGGAGCCCTAAGCAGGAGGATTGCAAGTTCAAGGCTAGCCTGGGCAACTTAGTAAGACATTTGTCTAAAAAAAGAATAAGAGTCTGGGGATGCACCTCATTGCTCTAACACTTGACTACCATGTGCGAGGCCCTGGGTTCAATCCCCGGTACTACAAAAAAGAAAGAAAGAAAATTAAACAGCATTTTATCTATTGCTTCTTCATAAAGGAAACTTAGTTTGAGATTTATGCTCATTATTCTTAGCATTCTTTAATAGAATAAATTCATAATCAGAAAAATTAAAAAGAAAATTTAAAAATATATATCTTTTTAGAGGCATAGGATACAAAAAAGAACCAGTGTTACAACTTTGTAACTGAGTAAATTATTTCAAACTGGTGACCTAGCCCAGAGAAATAGATCCCAACTGTTACTCTTTCTACCCAAAGGTAATTGTGATCTTGACTTCTGGTATAATAGTTTAAGCTTTTGAACTTTTATATATAAATGACTTCTTGTAGTCTATATTCTTTTGTGTCTTGCTTCTTTCAGTCAACATGGTAAGATTTGACTATGTCATTTTAAAATTCAGCAGTAGGTTCTTCATTTTCACTGCTATATAATTTTTCTTTGCATAAATGTGTCATTCTGTTGATGGATAGCTGGATTCCAGTTTTGGCTGTTAAGAACATTGCTGTGATGGGGCCGGGGCGTTAGCTCAGTGGTTCCGGCGCCTGTCTTGCAAGCGCAAGGGCCTGGGTTCGATTCCCCGGTGACCACATACCATACTGGGTGTGGAGACTCACGCCCAGCAGCAACCAGTACCACATACCACAGTGCCAGGCGTGG
>PVIR01009839.1:0-19834 GCA_004026965.1 Petromus typicus | reverse complement strand
TGCTGGGATTACAGGCGTGAGCTACCATGCCTAGCACTGTAGTATGTGGTTCTGACTGCTGGTGTTCATCTCCACACCCTTTTGTATGTGGTGTGCACTATTGTATGTGGTTACTGGGGATCAAACCTGGGCCCGGGCACTTGCAAGGCAGGTGACAGAACCACTGAGCTAATCCCTAGCCCTATTAGAGACAGTTTTAAGTGAAAAATTATCAATAGTAATCCTCACTTATTATTGCTATCACTTAAGTCAGTGAGCAGTTTGACTAAATAAATCTAATTTTTAATTGATTTTATTGCTACATTTTATATATACATCATGATCACATTCAGCATTAGAATTTGTATCAGTACGTGACATAGCTCAATTCTTATTTTTCCCATTCCCCTGCACATCCTACAACCTCTTCGCCCTCTATATACATAAGCTTTGCTTCTGTTTTTACCATCACATTTTTTTATTTCTCCTCATTACTTATCTTTACCCCCCTTTTCCTTTTAAATGTTTTCTATTTCACAATATCTATCATACATTCTAGAAATCATTTACATCTTCAGTTTCTCATACCAGACAAAAGATACAGTATTTACACATCTGTGACCTATTTATTTCACCTATGAGTATGTCTTCAAGGTACATCCATTTGAGTATGAATGACTCAAGCTTTTCATTCATTATGGCAGAGTAATACTCCATTTTATATTTTTAAAAACTCACATCTTCTTTATCCAGTTTCCAGTTGATGGGCATTTTAGCTATCACAAACTGAGCTGCTGTAAACATGGTTGTACATATAATGCTGTGATATGAGACTTTTAATTCTTTTGTGTGTATACCTAGCAGGGGAATAGCAGGGGTAAATTGGACCTCTAATCCTAATTTTTTGAGGAATCGCCACACTCATCCCCACAGTAGCTGCACTAGTCTACATTCCCACCAACAGTGAAGGAGGGTTTCTTTCTCTCTGCAGCCTCACCAGCCTTTGTGGCTGGCTAATTTCAAGATGGCAGCCATTCATGTGGAGTGAAATGGAATCTCAGTGTTGTTTTCATCTGCCTCTCTTGAATGACCAGTGACGTTAAGCATTTCTTCATATGCTTCTTGGCTGCTTTTACTTCTTCCTCTGAAAAGTATCTATTTCAGATGCCCATTTGCTGTTTATATATTCTAGATAGTAGCCTGTTGTCTGAGAAACAACTGGTAAATTTTTTTCCCATATTATCAGTTGTCTTTTCTCTCTGTTGATGGTTTCTCTTGCTGTGCAGAAGCTTTTAAGTATGATGAGATCTCAGTTGTTGATTTTTCTGCTAGTTCCTGTGCTGCTGAGGTTTTGTTCATAAAGTCTTTCCTTAAGACAGTGTCTCTAGTAGTTCTGCCTAACCTGTTTTACAGCACATTTAGTGTTTCTGTTTTAACATTTAGGTCTCTAATCCACTTTAATTTTAGTTTAGTGCATGGTGAAAGAGATAGGTCTAGCTTTAATCTTTGGCAGGTTAAAGCCCAGTTTTTCCAGCACCATTTGTTAAAGAGGCTGTCTTTCTCCCACTGAGAATATTTGGCTCCTTTGTCAAATATGAGGTGGCTTAGTATATCTGGAGTTGTTTCTAGGTCTTCTAATCTATTCCACTGATCCTCAGGTCTGTTTCTTTACCAGTACCATGCATTTTATCACAGTAATTTTGTCATATAGTTTCAAGTTGGGGATTGTGATATCTTATGCCATGACCATGTTGACTAGACTTGCTTTTGCTATTCTAGGACTCTCGTGGCTCCAGATGAATTTTTGGATTATTTTCTCTAGATGTGTTAAATATGCTGTTGAGATTTCAATTGGGATTGCATTGAATCTATATAGTATTTGTGGGAGTATAGCCATTTTGATGATACTGGTTCTTCTACCCAGGAACAAGGGATGTCTTTCCATTTTCTGATATTCTCTTTAGTCCCCTTTTTCAGAGTGCTGTAGTTTTCAGTGCAGAGGTCTTTTACCTCCTTTGTTAGATTGATTCCTAAATATTTCAGGTTTTTGCATGGTATTGTGAAAGGAATTGATTCCCCAATATCTTTTTCAGTGAGTCTGTTGTTTGTGTATAGAAAGCATTGACCTTGTATCCAATTTTGCTATTAAATTTACCAATTAATTGATTAAATAAATCTAAATAAAAGTCGTACTGAACTTTGGCTTAGAAAATGTTAAAGTACTCAAGTTTTAAAATTCTCATAAAGTTGTCCATATGCATCTGAACTAGAGATTTAAATACCTACCAAAAACTACTTTTAATGCATTAAAATTTTAACATGTATACACATTTTATTATTAAAGTGGAATTTTTGCCTAACATGGTAATATATGCTTATAATCCCAGAACTAAGGAAGCTGAGACATGAGGATTGCCTTAATTTCAAGGCCAGCCTGAGCTACATAGTCAGTTTATAGCCAGGCAGAAAACTACAAGTGAGACTGTCTTTAAAAAATTTTTTTTAATAAAGAACTTTAAAAATCAAATTTTAGTATATCTCTATGTATTCTTTAATTTTTTTCTTACCTTGTATTTCCTAACTTAAAAAAAAGGTAAGTAAAATTTAAGATTGAATTTTTTTATAAATAGCTTTTCAAAGTTGAAGTCTGTATGTAGGGTAGAAAAGAATGTAGCATTTGATTCTGTAGTTGTGTTGGCACTTTTTCCCCATTTTATTCCATATTGAATGATACCATGTTTTCTTTTTTAACTTCATGCTTTCTCTGTCCTGACTGTTTCTACCAGTTTTTGTGTTCTTTAAGAGCTTGCCAAGCTCTAGACATGTTACTGAGTTTCCAGGGTGGGACCTAAGAATAGAAGTGACATTCTTACCTACAGACTGCATTGACAGCAGCAGCCCACTTCTAGAGACAGAAATAAGAGTCAAAACCATTATCTAATGTTGTACTGATAGGTGCAGATTGGTTGAATTTTGAAGATGTTAATGTTTAAGAAAAATGTCAATTTGTAGAGTTATAGAATTTCATCTATGTGTTTTTTAATTCAAATCTTTATTGGTACATTATATATACACATCATCATCACATTCAACATTGAGAATCTATACCAGTATATGACAGAACTTGATTCTCATCTTTTCCCATTCCCCCACCCACCCTACAACCTCCCACCCCCCCATACATATGCTTTTTTTCCTTTTTAAAAAATTACCATCACATTATTTTTCCCCTCGTTATTTACCCCTACACCTTATTTCCTTTTAAATATTTTCTGTTTCAATCGCTTCTTGGCCTTTTGGCTAAGATCAAGTGTAAATATTTTCTATATCACAATTTCTACTAAATATACTAGAACTCTTACATCTTCATTTTCTCATACCAGAGAAAAGATGCGATATTTACACTTCAGTGACCTCTTTATTTCACTTATGAGGATTTCCTGAAGTTACATCCATTTAAGTATAAATGACCCAATCTTATTGTGTATATTTTTACAGTAGAAAATGATTTTCCCAGAATGGCAATTTCATACTCAAAAAGAAATTCCTTTAAATGTGTTCTGTCTTTAATTAGAGCATTATAAAGTGCCGTGCACACACTTCCAAGCCTCAGGCACTGTCGTCACTGATCAGAAGGTTCCATGTGGGTAACGAGAGGTCATATTTAGAATCCTATAAAAACTGCTTTAGGGGCCCTCATGGCGCGCACTGATTATAAATCTTACCACTCTTTCTGTTTTCTTCCAGTGTTTGGAATTGAACCCAGGGCCTCACACATGCTAAGCTAGTATTCTACCGCTAGTCTACATTCCAGCCACATGTATTTGAAAAACTCATTCTCGCCAGGCACAGTGGTGTGTAACGTTAATCTGAGACATTTAAGAGACTGAGGCAGAAGTTTGAGGCATCCTGGGCAACTTAGTTGGACAACTTTTTGAAACCAAAATTTCTAGCCAAATTTGTCATTTCAAGAAATATACAACAACTACATAAATTAGTCAACCCAATATATATATGCATATTACCTAGGAAGTATAAGTTTATTCAAGGAGAAATTAGCAAAATTAGCTTAACTATTTAATATGTTCAGTATGAAAAGTTTATAATTTAACTGGTAGCTAAACCTCTGACAATTTCTAATCTCCAAGGCTATATATCTTGTGTGTCAGTTCTTATTTACCAAAAGAATAGATAATATACCACATTCAGGGAAAATCTATCATAAAGAGTATGTTGAGCATGTTGGTACAGACCTGTAATCTCAGCTACTTGGGAGGCTGAGGCAGGAGGATCAAAAGTGGGGTTTTTTTTGAATTGTGAAATAGGTACATTTTATATACATATAATGATCACACTCAACATTGACAAATTGTACCAGTATATGACATGACTTGATTCTCATTTTTTCCCATTCCCCTACCCACCTACAATACTGCACCCCCTATATGCACAAGCTTTATTTCCTTTTTTTAATTACCATCACAATTTTTTAAATAAAATGGCGTACTACTTTGCAATCAAGAATGATCTGTTTGAGTCATTAATACTCAAGTGGACATACCTTGAGGACATACTCATAAGTGAAATAAATAAGTCACAGATGTGTAAATACTGTATCTTTTCTCTGGTATGAGAAACCCAAGATGTAAATGAGTTCTAAAATGTATACTAGATATTGTGAAAGAGAGAATATTTAAAGGGAAAAGGGGGGTAGGGTTAAGTAACAAGGGGAAAGAAAAAATGTGATAGTGTAACAAAGAAGCAAAACTTGTGTGTACAGGAGGCGGGAGGATTGTGTGATGGGCAGGGAAATGGGAAAAAATGAGAATGGAGTTGTGTCATGCACTGGTACAATTTCTCAATGTTGAGTGTGATCAAGATGTGTATATAGAATGTACCAATAAAATCAATTTTTAAAAAAGTTTGGGGCCGGGGAGTTAGCTCAGTGGTTCCGGCGCCTGTCTCGCAAGCGCAAGGACCTGGGTTCGATTCCCCGGTAACCACATAACAATACTGGTTGTGGAGACCCACACCCAGTAGCAACCAGTACCACATACCACAGTGCGGGGCATGGTGGCTCACGCCTGTAATCCCAGCACTCAGGAGGCAGAGGCAGGAGGATTGTGATGTGAGTTGGAGGCTGAGCTCAGGGCCAGCCTGAACCACAAAGCGAGACCCTGTCTCCAAAAAAACCTAAAAAAAAAAAAAGTTTGAGGCCTGCGTGGGCAACTCAGGGAGACCCAGTCTCAAAAATAATAATATCGACTGAAGATGTTACTCAAAGATAGAGCACTTATCTAGCATGTGCAAGGTCTGGATTCAATCCCCAGTATTGGGGAAAAAAATGTTTTTCAAGGACAGAAGGGCTGTATGCAAGTATACGCCTCTGCAATCTCATTCCTCCTAGCTAAAAGGAAGAAAGGAGGAAGGAGGGAAGGCTTGTTAATAAAAATATGTGCTGGTAAAGATATAAAAAAATAGCGGTGGTAATTTAATAAAGGAACAGATTGATTCATCACAGCATGAAGAAAAGATAGTCTAGTGGAAGGGAGGTAAGGATAGATTTTTAAACCATTTAGAGAAAAAAAATCAAAAATTGAGAGGAAGAAAGGCATCCGCACTTAGAAAAAGTAAAGAAGCCTCTTTGGAATATTAACCGAGATAGGCTGTACTTCTCAAAAGATTGATTAGTGTGTCTCTAGGATAAAATCAGAGTGAATGGCCAACTTAGAGAATACACATAAAACTGCGAATGTGGGTCTGGTATTTAGAATTAAAGGATCAAATAAGTCTCCCAAGGGACATTTCTGGTAGCAGAATCAGGTGGATTTGTAATGTCAGGCCTGGATAGTAAACTGTTACATGGGCTTTTTTCTGACATTGTTACCTAGATGAGATGGGAATTGTGTATATTACAGCTTTACTCTCAAAGAACTTGGTCTAATGAAGCAAAGAGAAATGGAAAAGCTCATTTGAGAAAAACTATCTGGTTGCCACTGGTAGTAAATATTTCAGAAATTGGCGATAACGTAGCCCTTAATTTCACTTACTGTAATTAACAGTTCCATCTCCCATGTTGCTCAGGGGCAAGCTAAATTGTACCTACCTTGATGCAAAGGTTGTACTTGCTTGACATTCTATTCCTTGGTCTCCTGAAAGTTCTGGCATGAATAGGAAATCATCCATTCAGTCAGTTCTCTTTGTGTTGAGATGTTCTCACTTTCAGAAGGAACACTGTCAAGCTGGCTCCAGTGTTGTTGTTTGTTGTTGTTTCTACGATCCCATTAGTTTTGAAGTACTTCTGAGTTTTTTAGCACCAATGGTGAAGGCTTTTACTGGAGAGGGATGTTTGAAACACCGCCTCACTATATAGCTGAAGTTGGCCTTGAACTCACACTAATCCTCCTGCCTCAGCCTCCTAAATGCTGGGATTACAGGTATACACCACCACATCCAGCTAGGAGGCCAGATTTTAAATACTATTTTATACTATATGAGAATAACTAGATAGTTGTTCTCTTTGATATATGATACCAAATCAATGTTTATTAGTATTGGTAGTTTAATGGGTAATTAGTATTGGTAATTTAATTTAATTTTAATTAAAAATGACTCTCAAAAGTAACTGTGACAATTGGAATGGAAACCTAAAACTAGAAGTCAAAATAACTCTTTGTAGGGCTGGAGATTTAGCTGGAGATTTAGTGCCTCTTGCTCCTACCTTGCATGCGCAAGGGCCTGGGTTTGATCAGCATAACCACATACAACAATGCTGGGCATGGTCCACCAGTAATCAGCACCACATACCACAGCACTGGACATGGTGGCTCACACCTATAATCCCAGCACTCCAGAGGCAGAGGCAGGAGGGGATTGCTGAGCTCCAGGGTGAGTTTAGGACCAGCCTGAACTACAAAGGGAGACCCTGTCTAAACAAACAAATAAATAAACAAAAAACCCTCTTTGTTTTAAAAAGAAAGAAAAGTTAATGACAACCAGCACTTTTTGAAGAAAATAGAGCCAACTTTGAAAACTACAGTGATAGATTTTGTAATTCATAGTGACAGTTTTTAAGCAGATTTAGTAGGGGTAGAAGAACTTTTCAGCATTCTTATATGAATTGCATATGCTTAGATCATACATATAAATAAAATGAAATATAAATATCTAAAGCCACTTTACTTATATGTAAACTTTTACATAATTATAGTATTAAACATAATTATCAACACATAAAGTAACAAAATATTCTTAAATGTTCATTCAACATTTTATGAGGTGCTGAAATGAGCTACTGTTTAAAAATCTGGTAAACTTCCACAATTACTGAGGTTTCAAGGCTCAAGTGCTTAATTTTGTTTGTTAGTGGTGCTAAGACTTTTTTGATGTTTTTGTTTTTGTACTGGTGTTCAAACCTGCGGACTCACACATGCTAGGCAAGTGCTGTACCACTGAGCTCCGTTTCTAGCCCAAGATAAAACTTTTTTAAAAACCCCTGTGATACAGCCTTTGATGCTTGGTTTGGGGTTGTGTTCCTTTTACGGCCCTCACCTATGGTGTGTTACAATCTTGGTTTGAATCTTTTAGTCTAATATTCTTTTGCTGTTATCCAGCTATCCAATATTCCACCTTTGTGTGTGTGTTTAGTGCTTTATATTCTTAAATATGAAAGTTGTTTCTATAACTATGGCAAGATTTTTAATTTATTTGGTCATTTTAAAAATTATTTCTTTCAGACCAAGTAATTTAATTCTTAAATGCTACTTAAAAAAAGAAACAATAACATAATATTGGAACATTTGAATTGTGTTCCACTAATTTACTAAGGAAAAATGATAAAAGATGAAGAGTTATCTCTCTCAGATTTACAAAAACTAAAAATTTTTAGCTGTGGTTGGAAGTCTTGAGTGCAGTAAATCATGTGCTTTTCGTGAACCGTATCTCACAGATGCAGTTGGACATGGAATAATCAGATTTTCTCTCCCCACGGAGGGGGATAGCTGAAAATGTCATCCCAGTAAGTACGTGTCAGAGACTTTGTGCTGCTTTGCTGCCCGTCTGATTTAAGTTGTTGTGGTCAGTCTGAGGAACCTGTGATCTGATAAGATAGCATTCATGAGGTCATGTGGTTTGCGAGTGCCCAATCTTAACTGAGCAGACGAGGAAGAAAGGGACACAAAGTTTGTCTGAAAACTATTTTTTAACAAAATAGTGTGGCTATGTGGCTGTCTGTGTGTATTATATGTTTGAAATTATTTTCCTCTTAGGAGTTTTACTTCCTGGTAATATACTACAAATGCATTCATCTTCTTTTATTTAATACTTTAGTCTGAAGCATAAAACATTTCATTGCAAATATTTTCTTTGGAGAATGATTTTGGGTTTTTTTGGTTATTGTTCCTTTGTGTGCTCGTTGCTACCAAGGATCAAACTCTGGATCTCATGCTTGCCAGGCAGGTGCTGAGCTACAGCCTCAGCTTATTTGAGAATGATTTTGGAAGTACTCCTTCCTTCCTAATTTCATTAAATAGTTTGAGGAGTATTGATATTAGATCTTCCCTGAAATTCTTGTAGAATTTGGTGGTGAATCCAAATCTGTGGGTTTTCTTAGTTGGTAGTGATGCTGTTGTTGTTGTTACTGTTTAATGCTTCATTACTCTGGATTGTTCAGAGTTTTTAAATCGTCTTGGCTCAGTTTTGGTAATTCATTTTGTATCTAGGAATATCTATTTCTTTTGAGTTCTTACACTTTTGGGTATATATGTTTGTGAAGTAGTTGCTAATAATTTTCTTGTTTTTAGCAATACCTTATGATTTCACCTTTTTTTATTTCTAGTTGCATCAGTTTGTGTCTTGTCTTTCCTCTTATTGATAGGATTGGCTAAGAGTTTGTCTGTTTTATTTATTCTAAGAACCAGCTTTCAACGGTTTTTTTATTTTTAGTCTCCATTTTATTGATTTCTGCTCTGATCATTATGTCTTCCTTTGTACAAGATCTGGTTTTGGATTGTCCTTGTTTTTCTAGGACCTTGAGAAGTATCCTGTGGTTGTTTCTTTCAGATCATTTTGTTTTTCTGATGGAAGGATTCACAAGTATATGCTTCTCTCATAGGACTGGTTTCATTGTATCCCATAAGTTCTGGTATATTTTACTGGCATTATCATTTAAGTCTAGAAATTGTCTTATTTCTTCCTTTATATTCTGCAGTAGTATATTATTTAACACCCATACATTGTGATAGTGCAATATTGAGATCTGTAATTATAATTGTGTTGCTGTTTATCTGATCTTTTATGTTTATTAATGTTTGTTTTATGAAGTTGGTGCACCATGGTTTGGTGTGAATATGTTTATAGTTGTTATCTCTTCCTGTTGAAAAGTTCTGTTAACCAATATCATGTCCCTTCTTTGCCTCTTTTGATCAGCTTTAGCTTAAAGTCTATGTCTAAAAATAAGATAGCCACTCCTATTTGTTTTCAGTCCCCATTGGAGGGAATTTTTTTCCTATCTTTTGATTTTTTTTTTTAATCTGTGAATTTCTTTATTTCTTTTTGTGTTAAATGTGTTTCTTCTCTCTCTCTCTCTCTTTTTTTTTTTTTTTTTTGAGACAGGGTCTTGCTTTGTAGTTCAGGCTGGCCCTGAGCTCAGCCTCAAACTCACAACACAGCAATCCTCCTGCCTCTGCCTCTCGAGTGCTGGGATTACAGGCATGAGCCACCACGGCCGGCACTGTGGTATGTGGTACTGGCTGCTGCTGGGTGTGAGTCTCCACACCCAGTATTGTATGTGGTTACCGGGGAACCGAACCTGGGCCCTTGCGCTTGGGAGACAGGCGCCGGAACCACTGAGCTAACTCCCTGGCCCAGAGGTTGTTTTCTTTTAGAGCTTGAAACATTTCCTTCTAACTTTGCTTGCCTTTAAAAGGTTTGTGTTGAGAAATCTGTTGTCATTCTGATTGGTTTTCCTATATAGGTGATCTGTTGTCTTCTTTTAGTAGCCTTTAAGATTCTATTTTTGTGCTGATTGTGGTGCTTTAATTATTATGTGACATTGAGTGGTGTTTATTCTGATCCTGCCTTTTGAGATTCTATATATCTCACTTATCTGTATGTTAAATTCTTTTTTCTAAGTCTGGAAGGTTTTCTGCTATTATTTATGTAAACAGGTTTTTTAAATGCCCTTTGTACTGTCTTCAATTTTTCATTAATTCAAATTATCCTTGTATTAATCTTCTTGGGAATCACCTAGCAGCTGTTTGACCCATTTTTCACATTCTCTTGTTGTTTTAAGGGTACACTGGTATGAGGGTTCAAGATAGCCACATTTGTGTTTGTGTGGGAAAGATGGCCACAGTCATGTTTGTCACCCAGTACAAGGTTTGCACACAAAATCATTCATGATCCGAGATACCACTATGTCTCTGATTAACTGATCATTCAACCCAGCTCTGTCCTCCAGATCCTGCGTTCTGTCTTCACATTGGTCATTTCTGCCACCTATACTGTCAATCATATTTATAATCTCTCAGATTTGTTTGGAAGTTTTTTATAGATTCTCATTCTTTTCTGTGCTGAGCATTCATGTTTTATATCTCTTTCTTTTTTATATTTTAAAATATTTTTTAAATGTCTTTAGTTCTAGATTTATATGGGTGTCTTCTCTAGACTTGATCAGTTGTTTCATTGGTGTCATTGTCTGATTAGTTATGCCATCTTTAAATTTGGTGTGCATCTTCTTGAACTGTTGTATCTCCATTGATACCCTTCCAGACTTCTGTGTGGTTTATGATTTCCTCCCCATAGATGCCCAGGAACTAGTTCTTAGGAAGTTGAGAGTTTGGGTGTGGCACTCTGTTGCCTTCATGTTTCTGTTTTTGTTTGTTTGTATTTTGTGCTGGGGTTCTCAGTGCCAAGCCTTTGTTCCAGGGCCCTGTTCTTCTAACAAGGAGGTACAGTATTATTTATGACCCCCTGGCAATGCAGATATGTGCATTCAAAGAAAACCAATTAACAGAAACTGTGCTACATTGGCTAAACAAATAAAGTCAGCAAAATCATGGTGTCAGATGTCAGGTAAATACTGACAAATCATAAGAACTGCTTTTAATGAGAGCACAGAAGTCTGTGGTTTTAGTAAAGACACTGAGGCCATTCAGACACTGACCTGTAGTAATTCAGACCGCCAGTTTCTGAATTGAATGTACATCACTGGACTAAATGCCATGTGTTTCGGGTCCACTTCCAAGCCCGAGCCTCCTCCCTGGGGATCCGGGCACTCTCTGCTTAGCTCCACCCCTCCCGGAGGCTGTCTTTCACCCAGTCTCTTCATGGGGTAAGTACTTCAGTTCTGGACTTGAATCCTCCTCTTGAGGGTTAGGCTCATCATCATTCAGCTCAGTTTTTGTTACTTCAGCCCTGGGGCTGCAGGGGCCTGCCAACAGGGGCCGTGAGCACGTCCTCTCTGCTCCTGCCTTCTTCGAGGATCGAGAAACGGAGCCGCAACTCCTATCTCAACTGGTGGGAATGTAAACTAGTACATTTTGGAAAATGTAATAGAAGTTCCTCAAGTAGTTAAATATGGTTACCATTTGACCCAGCAATTCCATTGTTGAATACATCAAAGACAAATTAAATCATAGTAAACTTGTGCATGTATGTTCGTGGCTATATGATTCATAATAGCCAAAAAGTAAAAGCAACTCACACATCAGTCAGCTGATGAGTGGATAAATAAAATGTGATATATCCATGTGTCAGATATGTCAGATAATAGAAGAGTGATATTCTGTACCTGCTATCAGCATTAGATGATAAGTGCATGAAATCAGTTACAAAGATCATATGATTCCATTATATGAAGTTTTATGTAAAGGCAGAGTGTAAAATAGTAATTACCTGGGATTGAAGAAAAGGAGGGAAAATCAATGATGATAGCTAAAAGGTATGTGATTTCTTTTTTGGAGTATCTGTCTACCTCCTTTTAGAAGTTACTTTTTGGTTTTAGAGTAACTAAAGAATCGCACAATTCATAATGATACTAAAAAAACCGTTGAATTTTACCCTTAATAGGTGAGTTGTATAGGATATTAATTATATCTCAATAAAGCAATTTTTAAAAATTCATAGTGCTCATCTTCTGGAGAGTTCCTCCCCAGAGACCCATGGATGCAGGTTTATTAAAACATTTGTAGATATTTTGTATATTTTGTATATTTTATGTAAACATGTATGCATCTTTTAAGGAACTGAGTTTATAATTTTATCAGATTTCTTGGATATTCTGACACTTAAAGATATTTAAGATTACTGTTATTGAGTCACCAAATGATATAATACTTAACAGTTTTAATATATTTAGATATAAATTGACCTTAATTTTCTGTTAACTTGTTTATCATTCCACATTCCAGTTTATTTATAAATGCTTAGGTCATTTGTATCTGTCTAGGAAGACAGTTTGGAACCTGGACAGTGCTTGGTGCCTATTAGATGTCTAACTTTGATACTTTTAGCTATTTCTGTGGACAGTCTAACTTCTTTGTCTGTCAGTTATTTCTTAAAAGTTGTTGGGTTTAAATAAATTAATACCAGAAGAACACTTAAAATTTTGCCTAGAATTTAGTAAGGGCTGTAATAAGGGCTCTTATGCCATCTATACCATAAAACATTATATAGTCACAGTGTGATACTATAAGTCATCAGCTAAATCTACGGACTCTACTCCTTCCAGCCTTCATGATAAAGCTCTGATTTTGTAGCATCAGATTTCTTATAGTTTAGCTCTGGCTTTCCTTCAAGTTTCATCTGTTATCTCTCTCAATTTGAAACCTCTTAGACAGTCACACTTGTATTTTCCCAAAGCATTCCTGAGTCTTGGCCTTTCACTGTGGCACCTGTTCCCAGTTTCCCCTCCTTATGCTTGCTCTTTTTTTAAAAGACAGTCTTGCCATGTAGTTCAGGCTGGCCTCAGACTTCCAGCAATCCTCCTGCCTCAGCCTCCCAAGTGCTGGCATGCACTACCACATCCAGATCTCATCCTTTAAGATCCAAATCAAGGATTTTACTCCTCCTCTAAGTATTCTCCCTTCTAGCCTATGCATTGCTTCTCCTTTGGGCTAACTTGGAATCAGCTATTTCTTTGCTGTCTCTGCCTCTAGGTTTTTAACTGACTCAGGGCAAGAGCCTTGTCATTGTTTGTCTTTGCTCTTCCCGAATGCAGTGCAATACTCGTCACCTAGGAACTCCGTGAGCATGTGGTGAAATGACTGATTCAAACCCATTGTACAGCTGTAGAGAATAATATTGCTGTTAAGAGAATTCAGTCCATACAGAGAAGAAGTGCTGCATGTACATGAGGGTATTGTGCTAACACTTTGTACTTTTGAAATGCTCCAGCTAAATGTTAAATCATATGACATCTACGTGGTGCTTTGATGTAGCTTTAAAAGTTCAGAGTGAAACAAGTGTGAAGTGATTTATTTCCTGTAATTGGTCATAAATTTACATAGAACCTCATATATTCCTAACCTCATCACCATTGACATTAGAGCATGTTCTAAATAATGCTAAAGGTTTCAGTTTTATCAAGATATGTCAGCTGCCAGGAAGAAGATGTTCAGTGGCAGTTTCATTTTGTTTGTTCAGAATACTGGATAAATCTTAAGTATACTGTATGGAAAGATAAGAGTTTTCTGTAAATGACTTCCTCTCGCCTGCTCTGGTAACAAGTAGATAGTATAATTTTCTTCAATTCCAAAGTTTCCATCTTCCTCACTTATTAATGTAAGAATTTTTTCACTGCATTTAAAATTGAATTTTAACTATTATATTTGGTATATTTTACAATCTTTAAATTTTAAATATTTGTCTTTTTCTAATTCACTGAGATAGTACTGAAAATGTTTTGATTTCAAGCCACTGAGGTATTATTTCAGTAAAATTCTCAAATGTTTTAACTTAGTATGATACAGAATTCTGTAGGGTTAGAGATTAGCTCAGTGGTGCCACACTTGCCTGGCAAGCACAAGGTACTGAGTTTGAACCCTGGTACAAAATTTTTTAAAAAATACTATACATTGGAATTTTGGTATGTGGTAATCAAGGTCATGACCTCCAGATAATCACTTTTATTGGTTTCCTGTTCTGATTCTCTGGAAATCTTTTGGTTTGGTTGTTTGCTATTAGTCTTAGTCTTTGTCATGTTTACAAGTTAGTAAAGAAGCTGATAATTAGGAAAAATTTAGCATATGATTTTCCACTTACATTTATTTTAAATTTTGAAGTCTGAGCACATTATTAAAACTATCTTGGGCTGGGGAGTTAGCTCAGTGGTTCCGGCGCCTGTCTTGCAAGCGCAAGGGCCCGGGTTCGATTCCCCAGTAACCACATAACAATATTGGGTGTGGAGACCCACACCCAGCAGCAACCAGTACCACATACCACAGTGCCGGGCGTGGTGGCTCACGCCTGTAATCCCAGCACTTGGGAGGCAGAGGCAGGAGGATTGCTGTGATGTGAGTTGGAGGCTGAGCTCAGGGCCAGCCTGAACCACAAAAGCGAGACCCTGTCTCAAAAAACAAAACAAAACAAAACAAAACAAAACAAAACAAAAAAACTATCTTATAAAGACTCTGAAAAAATTACTAATTAAACTCTTGGGGAGGGGAAAAAAAGTAAAACTGTAGAATTTAGAAATACAAATCTATGTAATTATTGGACTTTATATCCATCATCCCATATACAGTATAATGCAGTTTTTTATATTGTATATCACTTATAGAAATGTTGCATTTAGTTTTAAAAGCCTTACCTCTGTATTTTACATAGCTTTATATACAAACCCAAATGTACAAATAGGAGCTTTATAATCTGATATGACTCAGTCCTGGAAACTTACTGCAACTGTTTTGCACTTCGCTTGCAATCACATGACTCACTTCAATGGTTTAAACCCCGTCTAGTCGTGATCAAAGTTCATCTGGTTAGGGGTTTTTTTTTTTTTTTTTTTTTTTGGTTTTTTTTTTTTTTTTTTTTTTTTTGGTGTGTGGATGATTTTTTTCCACTTTGTTGTGGATTGATTGTCTTTCAAAATACCCTCTTATTCTTTTGAATCTCAGAACATGGTAGTTTTATGTGCAGTGCAACCTCCAATCACGTATTAAGGGAAAATTTTTTTAAACTTGAAATAATCTGCATGGACATGCTTCTGACTACAAAGCACATCACTTAAATATAGAGATTTATTGTGTATTCCATTACCCTCAACTATTAAAATTCAACATATCCCTTTAAAATCAAGTGTATGAATTCTATTTCAAGTTACCATTATCCTATAACGTGCTAAAGAGAAGCACGTACAGAGAGCATGACATCTCCTCTGTCCACTCAGACACTTGCTGAGGCGATCTGATTTTCTCAGCACAGATTTTTCCATTATTTGTTAAAAACCTGTGTTTGGAGGCTAGAAATCTCTAAAACTTTGACACATCTTCACAGAAGAAACTTTTTAGTGGTTTAGCTCACAGACTGATGAGATTTTTTTTCTGAGTCCTTACATATCAGTAATGATTGCAGATACCTCTGGAGATTCAGCATATCCATCCCTGTGGATCCTCTGTGCATTAAATTTTACTCTTAATTTGTATATAAAATGCCTATAATGGTTGTTAATAGTATTTTTCAGTGTTGAATTTTTACTATCACACAGTTAGAAACTCTGCTATTTCCTGTCAAAACCTGCCTTCATCAGACTATGAACATGACAATTTCCTGTGTTCTTACTAACTATACAGCATTTATTCTTTGTAAGTTATATAACTTACCACTTTCCTTTTCTAATTAGTAAATGCTTTTGGGGCCAGCATTATTTAAAACACTCAGAGAAATCCTAAAATCTAATCTCTGCTGATAATACAAGGCTATGATTTTGTTAGTTTTTTAACTTAGGAGTGTGTCAGATGTCTTAAATATTATTTAAATAAGTTCTATATGTTTTTACCCTCTTTTTACTCTGTTTCTTAATGCATAACATGGTGAAGCAGCCTATATCAGGTAAGCACCAATAAGATTATTTGCACCTTGTATGTAAGCATTTTTTAAACTATCTGCTTGTTAATATTTTCATTTAGCAGAGGAAAGGATGAAATAAATAAACAGTCCCGGGGCCTTTCTAAAATGATCCTACTACTTTTTCAGTGCAGCTCATTAACATTCATGAGCCGACTCATAACAAGTCAAAGTGCTAAATTCTATTTAGGATACAAAAATTATTTTTAAATGACCCCTATAATCAAGGGACTAATACACATACAGTATATGTACAGGAACGAGTTACTCTGTATTTTTCCAGGGTGCTTATTTCAAATCATATGATTTGAAAAATCTGTCTATATATTCTTAGTCATATCTGTTAATAACTACAGTATCAGTGAAAATGTTAAGCCATTTGCTTTATTTGAAATAGTGTAGGATTTTATTAAAATTCTTATAAATTTTTTTTTTTTTTTTTTTTTTTTTTTTAGGTTTTTTGAGACAGGGTCTCGCTTTTGTGGTTCAGGCTGGCCCTGAGCTCAGCCTCCAACTCACATCACAATCCTCCTGCCTCTGCCTCCCGAGTGCTGGGATTACAGGCGTGAGCCACCACGCCCGGCAAAATTCTTATAAATTTTATTAAAATGTTTATAAAATGCCAACATTTTAAACTAGTAGATATCAGAGTAATGCCAAAAAAAATTTAAAAATAAAAGAAACAGCTGAGTGTGGGGTCACACTCCTATAATCCCCGCACTTGACCTTTCTTTCAAAATGAATCAAGTGATTCAATCTGACAGTTAAAAGAATCATTCCTCTGGCAAAAATCTAGTAAAATCAAAGTTGATATTAGGATACAAAAATACCTATGGGATGAAAATGAGCTCCATGTAATATATAGTAGCCAAAACAAAAAATTTCTCTTATGGGTTCACATGAAAAAGAAAGTCAAATGGACTGGCAAAAATGTCTTAAGCTGTTGCCCTACCAACCAAGTAAGGACATATTTATGATGAACATTAAAGTCTAAGGATGTAACTTAGTGGTCTTCTGGTTAAATCCAAAGGTTAAATTTTTTTTAAATTAGTAAAAGGTTAAATAGTGGTTGAATGTCTTTTCAGCTGTCTTTCATAGATTTTCTAATATAAGCTTTTCTTTAGTAGATGTTTTTATTGGAGTATGAAATATGTACAGAAAAATACAAATGCTGTCTAGCCTAATGAGTAGTCATAAAATGTGCATGCTTGTTTAGCCACCATACAGATCAAGAACTAAAACATTACCAGAGCCTCAGGATCCCCATTGTCACTCCTCCCTCCATTACTGTCCTTTCCTCATCTCCTCACTGTCCAGAATTCTGACAGCACAGATTATATCTGTCTGAATTTAAACCTTATATATACTGACAAATCATATAGATTGAGATCCTGGTCACGCTGTTACGTGAAATAGAAGTCTGATCATTTTGTTATCCTATAGTAGTGTCTCATTGTATGAATATACCATTGCTCATTCACTCTCCTATTTGTTTCTTCATTCTGTTTATAAACACTTGAGTTTTTATCATTTAGGGTTCTTGTGAATAAAACTATTATGAATTCTTTTGTACATATATTTTAGTATTTGTACCTTGGTCGTATTCCTCGGAGTGGAGTTGCTTAGTGACTGTTATCACTTACCCGTTACGTGTTTGAGAAGAAAACAGGGGGCACTAATAATAATTCTTCTGTGGGCTGGGGATTTAGCTCAGTGGTTCCAGCACCTGTCTTGCAAGCGCAAGGGCCGGGGTTCGATCCCCGGTAACCACATACCATACTGGGTGTGGAGACTCTCACCCAGTAGCAATCAGCACCCATACCACAGTGCCGGGCGTGGTGGCTCACGCCTGTCATCCCAGCACTTGGGAGGCAGAGGCAGGAGGATTGCTGTGATGTGAGTTTGAGGCTGAGCTCAGGGCCAGCCTGAACTACAAAGTGAGACCCTGTCTCAAAAAACAAAAAAATAATAATAATTCTTCTGTGACAGCAGGCATAAGCTTAGACTACGCATGTAAGTCTGAGATGTGATTTTTTAAAATATGATGTTTATTTTTAAATTGATTACAGTAAGTGACACATCTGCATTAATTCTGTCAAAGTACTTCCCCTTGCTTTGAACATACTTATCCCATCATTGCCATTCTGTGTAGCAGTTGAGGAAGCCCTTGTGCATGTGTTTAGTTGTGCAGTCATGGCTGCCTTGTCCGGTGGGGTCCAACTGGGGAAGAGCCGAAAGTCACCTGGTGTCAGATCAGGTGAAGGAAGTGGCAAGAATGATGAGATAAGTTTGTTTGAAGAAATGGGGAGTATCTTGAGGGGGGCTAATGGCAATATGTCCTTCTCTGTAATGATTTTAATTTAAGCATTCATTGTATATTCTGATAATACCTCATACATGTTTTTTTCCAGTATAGGGTATGTGGATATTCCACTAGTAAGGCATCGCCAAACCATTTTCGAAACTACATGTACTGATGTATATTTTCACCAACAACATACTTCTTTATCATTATTGATATGATTAGATAACTAAAAATGCAATGTGGTACAAGGGGTAATAAAAATACAGTGAATGTTTTAAAAAAATTATAGTAAATGACACTTGGTAATTGATCTTCCCCAAAAGAATTTTGCTTGCTTCAAACACACTCAGCTCATTTTTCGTGCCACTTTCCGAAGCAGTTCTAGAAGTCTGCCTTTAGTGTCTTTCTATACAGTGAGTGCTGCTATCTACTGCCATGCAGTGGGAAGGTAGGCTTGTTCCTAGAAACATTATGGTGTGTCCTCACCGGATCCGGAACTGTGCAACTCCTGGCTCTTCCTCAGCATCAAAAAGATAGGAAAAGTTCGTGAATTAATGTAGCACAACAAAGCAGCCACAACAGCGCAACTAAAACCACTCACAAAAGAAAGCCTCCAGAGCTGCTTTAGCAAGTGGCAAGAATGGTGGGGTAAGTGTGTGTGAAGTGAGAGGAGTATTATGAGAGAGTGGCACTGTGTCTTTTACTGTAGTAATTGTTTAAACATTCACTGTATTTTAATTATATTTAATTTCCTATGGAAAACATGGATGAACCTATTAATTTAGTCAATTAAGGGACTGTTAATTTGCTTTGACAACTAATATGATGGGTGGTAAGACAGTCAATCTCTTGCAAAAGTTAAGGGCCCTGTTGTTACAAAAACATTATAAGATAGTTTGACAGTATCTACTAAAGTTTAACACACACATTCTTATTCTCTGTGTGTTAAATCAGGATTGAACCTAGGTCCTTCACACTGAGCTGTATCGCCAACCTTTTTTATCTTACTCTGTAGCAGAGTATTCTTCAGTTGCTGAGTTACACAGACTGGACTGGGACTTATCCTCCTGGGTCAGCCTCCCGCAGGGCTTGTTTTACAGGTGTGCAGTAGCACACCTAGCTTTCTGGTGCACTCTTCATGGTCTAGCAGTTCCATGCTTGAGCATGTAAAGAAATGAGTGCCTATCTTCACCAAAAGATACATTTCAGAGTGTTAAGAGCAATAATGAGTTGGAGACAAGTCAAATGGCCGTTGACGGTAGAATGGATGTTATGAGGTATTATACTTGGAATACTATAGCTGAGAAGGTGAACTCTTCTTCATGTCGACATGGATAAGTGTCACAGACGTGGTGAGTAACAGAAACCAGACATAGCTACATAACATATGAGTTTTATGTTAGTTAAGTGCAAGAATCAGTAAAACTGGGGCCGGGGAGTTAGCTCAGTGGTTCCGGCGCCTGTCTTGCAAGCGCAAGGGCCCGG
>PVIR01009838.1:0-51996 GCA_004026965.1 Petromus typicus | reverse complement strand
GCTCTGCACATCAGAGGGCTGGCGTTCCCACCAGAGGGAAGGAACCATTTATATGGATGGGAGGAAATGTTTAAAGAGCTAAATCTTCAGTTCCCTGGACAGCCTTGTTGTTTGACTTGCAGCTTTTCTTAAGTAAAGCCTGATTCTCAACAAGAAATGAGCTGCTTGGGAGATGATGTGATTGGATGAAGCACGTTTTCCAGCTGGTGGACGACAGGCTGGAAGCCGGGACTCCGTTCCTGCCCTGAGCTTTCATCTGCAGCTTGATCTGAGGTAGCAAAAAACAGTGAGTTCTGAGCCTCAGAAGTTGAATTTTCTTTATTCGAATGTTCTTTTTTCTCCCTTTTTAGGGAGAAAAATCTGCTGCAATTTACTTAGCCGTGCTCCAGAATTACCTGGCACAGGACAACCTGAGATGGGACCTTAGATAAGGATGAGAAAGAAGTTCGAGAGAGGGAGGAGCTGGCATCAGTTGAAAACTGGTTCCAAGGCAGGCACTCGGCAGATCCTGATTAATTATTATGACTTCAATACTCAGATCTCTCTGTCCCTCTGCCCCCCCCCCCGGGTCTCTCTTGTCTGGACTGAACTCAGAGCCTTTCACTGATCTGTATCCCCAGCCCCTTTTTATTTTGAGTCACTTCTGGGCTCAAACTTAAGATCCTCTTGTCTCAGTTTCCCAGTGTTAGAATTATGGGCGTGCACAGCAGTACCTGGCTATTGAGAGGTATTTTCATGTTTTACACGTGAGGCTCTGAGGGCACAGCATGTTAGCATATTAAATAGCTAAGTTAGGATTTGATCTCAGATTTCTAGGTCTGAGGATTCTCAGCTAATGCTTCTTTCTCATTCTTATCATATTTTTACAACAGACACGTGATCATAATCTTCCCGAGGCTCATAGTGGGTGTGAATCTTGTGGTTTTCATATCCGTATCTGCTTCTGCCACCTCCCACCTGCCTCATCCCTCTTTCCACTTTAGTATCCCTTTTGTTTTCCCTCCTCCTCTCCCAGCAGGTCTCCCTGTTCTCTTACTTGTCTCTCTTGCGAGGTGCTGGGTTCCAGGTGACGAATAGCAAGAAGCAGCAGATCATCAAGACCTGCGTGTCTCACTGTGTCCTGCAAACACTTCCCTGGTCTTCTGTAAAGCCCAGCCAAGGGCATGCAGACCCTCCATTCCTGCTACATTAAAGCTTCCGGTTTTCATTCTGATTGTGGATAGACATTGTGCGACATCTCTACCACCTTCAAGGTATCCCAGTGGCTGTAGAAAAATTATGATCAAGTGGCTACATTAACAGTTTCTTAAAGTAAAAATAAAAATGCACTTAACTTTACCTGTTTAGAAAGTATGGGTCAAGGGGAAAGGGGGAAGGAGGAAAAAAGATTTAGAAACAACCCTGCTAAGAGGCTAACAAGTTTCTTTTGTGAAAGGCAAGGATGGCTTGAGATGTGGTCACCTGCTTTAGTCCACGGGGTGGTCATTGCCTGATCCATAATGCTGAGGTGTCCAGAGCTCTCTGTTAGGTAGCAATTTCTACATCCCTCAGGGAGAAGATTCTCTACTCTGTATTTTTCTTCTCCTTTGAAGTCAACAGTATATAGAAACTACCAGATTAGTTCTACTGTTGTCAGGTTATGTTTGTGGTGCCCAAGCCCAGTTCTTCTGGCTAAGAAAGGAAAATTGAAGTGGCCCAGCAGACTGTCAGAACACTTCAGCATGCCAGAGAAGTGTTGTTTTGGCAGTAAAAATTCTAGGCCCAGGAGGCGAGCCTCGCTGTACAGAGGGACCGAGATGACACAGATGAGGCCACTGCTGCACTAGGCGTAGGGTGAGTGCATCGTAAAGGCTACTAACTCTGTGAAGGCTCTGGGCAAAAGGAACAAGGACCAATTGGAAGTAGCCAAATAATGGGTGGTGTTATCTTACCTAAGAAATCAAGAGCTCGTGTGGCTCCAGAATAGGACCTGTCAAGTTCAAGGACCAAGGCCCCTTTTGTCTTTTGTAGTTTTTTGTGAATGAGATTTTTAATTTAATTTTATTTTATTTTTAGTACATGTTTGCAGTACATCATGAATACATTCATTGTGTGTAGTCTTTCTACTTGGCCTTCTTCAGGACCAGCAGCTCCCAAGGGTTACAGATGGCTGCAGAAATTCCAAGCACCTTCACATACACCTATTTACAGAAGCAGAGAGGGGTCAAAGTATTTTTTCTGTGCCCCATTTTGAGAAAGAGAAGTGTTTTTCTGAAGGTCCCTGATGTGTTCCCACTAGTGTCTCATTTCCTGGGGCTGCCTCACAGGATGATGCCAATATCAGTTGCCAAAAGAAAGACTGCAGTACGCTCAGCCTCACACCTGAGCATGCATCAGAAGTGTGAGGAGGGCTCCTTAAAGTGGACACACCTGGGATCCACAGTTTCTGATTCTGCAGGCCTAGGGGAGGGCCCGAGAATCACAGTTCCAACATGTGCCCTGCTGCTCTGGGAACCATGCTTGGAAAACCCTTGGCTGACTGTTCCCCTGGTACCTCCCAGGCAAAGGGCAGCACCGGAAGCACAGAGAGGCCAGATCTGAGCTGTTAGCAGGCAAGAAAGAAGAAAGGCCTACCAATGAGTCACATAAAACTGGAGTTGCTAACCATCCCAGATAGGTCTCAGGTCTCCCTCTGGGCCATAGCCTTGGGGTGCTGGTGCTCCCCCTTCCACTTAGGACACTCCCAGCAAATACCTACCTTACAAATTCAACTCAGCTAAACAGAGAAGTCCAGTGCACAGGCTCAGGGCCAGAAAAATTTAAAGTCAGAGGCCCAGAAGGTGATGGAGCCAGCTTCCACCTGCTCCATGCCTCCTCCTTCCCCGTTTTCCTTCTCTGGCTCACTGTCATCCAGAATGTCGCTCTTTCGGAATACATTTTTCTGTGTCCTGGCATGAGTACACCTCAGGCTTCCCACTTGGGGGTTGCGCATTTCCTTTGTCAGCTGGGCTGATGGCCTTCCGGCTGGAAGCTGGGCCGCCACAAGCTCAGCCCTCAGGGATTCTGACGCTGCGGTTCCTGCTAAATGAGCATTCGTTATTGATGCTAATTGAACTTGAAGTTAATGAAAAAGGATTATTTTACAGGCCTTAAGTCGAGGCCAAAATTGTTATTGCAGGTTAATTATTCTCTTTAAAAGGCACCATTATAACCAGGATTGTTTTTTATCAGTCTTATCTCTGCTGTTGAATGAGATTTCTTCAGAGGCAGATTCCTGATATAATTAGTCACCTCATCTAATTCTTAATCACCAATCATTTCTGTCCAGATTAAGGTTAATCAAAGGTGTATGGGTTGGATACTCTGCCTTAATTGTATCGATCAGTTTCAAAGGAACTCTTTTTTCTTCTACTTTTGGTTAGGTGTGTGGCCTTTCTCTGTGTTTTAAAATCTGAAACCCAGTAGGAGTCAGGAAGGGCACTTAGGGAAACCCTGTGTGTCTGCTACCAGTGACCATGGGAATGGCGGCTCTGCGTCCCCTGGAGCTGAGGGAAACCACGACCCGGCAACAGAGTCCTCTGCTCTCCTATCTAATCACTCTTTCTTTTACTTTTTTCTTCTCTTTCTTTTTTCCTTTTCCCTTCAGCTAGTCTTGCCTTCTGTTATTTCATTTTTCAATTTTGTTTTCACTCAAGCTCTTGATTTTGCCTTGGAATTTGCTTTTTCTCCCCATGAGTTTGCAACCCTGGCCAGAACGTGGGCTCTGTCTAGTAGTTGCTTTCCAAGGAAGATACCATAGATCAAGAGGTGGGCTGTCACCACACCAGGGCTGTGGAGCACAGGAGAGGAAGGAGTGCTGACTATCACGAGAGCTTGAAAAGGTCAGGACTTCCTACAAGAAAACAAAGGCTGAGCGGGGGAAAAGGATTGAGCTGTGTAACTGGAAGAATCTGTCAATGGGATGAGGATTTAATCACTGAATCATTTAATTCATTGATTTAATCATGATTTAATCACTGAATCCCAAGATAAGGGAATGAGAAGGGAAGTCAAAGCCTGAACAAGGTGCATCGACCAGGGAGCTGCTACTGCTCAGCAGAGTGAGGAGCTGCCAGAGAAGCTGGCTGGGAAGCCTCAGCAGGGAACTGAATGCCCTCCAGGGCCTCACCAGCCCCTCCCGTCCCCTGCCTCCCACGCTGAGGTCTCTGACACTCAGGTAACATATGGCAAAGCTCTCTTCCTTTCTTCTTTATGATCACTTTGAAAATTCCAGTTTTAATTTATCAAAACAAATGCATGAATACATTCTCCGAATTTTTGTGAGACTCTAGATCTCTGTGTGCTCTGGCACTTATTAAGTCTCCCTTCCTTCGCCACATCAACCTAGGCTTCCCCTTCTTTTTCTAGAGGAAACTTATAATGAGAGTTTGGCCTACATGTCTTCTATTTTTTTTTGTGTGTGTGTGTGCAGTTGGAAACCTACTTACATGGTGTAACAGTGATCAAATATTGAGTGTCTAATATTTGCAAATAACTTTGATTGTTCAGTAGGGTAGAGTGGAGGTGCACAGAGGTTTCCATGGAGGACCCGGGCCCTAACATCCCGAGGCTGGCATATACGATGCCGTGGGATGGGGAGCTGCAGCAATACAAATTGATGCGCTCATTGTTTTTCAGACCCGAAGTCCAAGATCCAGGTGTTCTTCCAAGGTTTCTCTCCTTGGCTTGCATGTGGCCACCTTTTGATTGTGTCCTCACAAGGCTTCACACACCTAATTCCCTGGTATCTCTTCTTAGAAGGACATAGATCCTATCAGACTGGCGCCCCACCCTTATGGTTGCACTTAACCTTTATTAGCCCCTTTCTTTTCTGCCATGCTTGGGATGAACCCAGAGGTCCTGTGTACTAGGCAGGTGCACTAGAGTGGAGCCACTTCCAAGCTCTTGCTAAATTTTATTCTGAGATACTGTCTCACTGAGTTGTCCAGGCTGGTCTAAAATTTGCAGTCCTTCTGTCTCAGCCACCTGAGAAGCTAGGATACAGGAGGCACCATCATACTGAATGTCTTCCTGACACTACAAGAAAGACTTCCTGAGACTTTGCTTCCTTTGAATTTTGGGTCCATAACTTGGAAGAACAAATGACTCTGCATTGTGAAAGCCTGTGATCTCATGCTCTGTTTGGAGTCTGTTGCCCTGCTGTCCCACTACCACTTTCAGTTCACTGCGGGGCACTGCAGGGCACTGTTCATTGCAGGACACTGTTTATGGACCCTAAAAGGACATTTATTAAGTGTCCTTTACCCTGGGGATGAAAGTATCAGTGCCAAAGTCTTCTGGCATCAAATGCAGTAGCTGGAAAATTCAGAGAAAGCCAGAAGAATAGAGACTCATAATCACAGCTAATGACTTTTCTTCATCCAAAATCATTGAGAATACGCAGGAACCACAGGGCTACTCATGTGGTCCTACCTTTTGAAATTTGTTAGCTGAAAGACATCCTTTTGGGAGAGCCAACATACTGACCAGATTTAGACTCACAACGAACTGTTGGACCGAGATGGCTGGGATGTCCTGTATCACACCACTGGAAGGACTATTAAAAGGCAAGTTTTATCTAGAAGGAACAAACAGACTATGGCCTGTAAGACAGCACTCATTCTCCAAGCCCTTGAATTCTTTCCTGCATTATCCACTTAGATGCTAAGTAGGTTTCTTTTTCTTTTTTTTTATTAGTACATGTTTTCTGTTCATACAGTTTACTGCCATCTTGGGGGAGTGGTTACATGTACACTGCATCTTCTTTTTCTCTTTTTTCTTATATCTCTTTTCCCTTCCTTCCCCTCTTCTCCTCCAGATCCCCTATTCTGTTTTCTTATTCTTGTTAATGCCATTAATCTTAACTAATGTCGTAGCATATAATTTTTACATTAACTGAGGCCACTAGGTGCCTGAACATGGCATATCCTGATTCCACTTATTTCTTCTTCCTTCTCATCTCTCACCTTTGTTCCTTCGCTCCACTTTCCAGTTGCAAGTGACACATCTCCTTGTCCCTTCTACCCACCCCTTATCATTCTCTTTGTTTGTACTTTGCCTCACTCAAATGAGAAATACCATATGGTGATTGTGTCTGGTTTATTTCCCTCAACACCATGGAGTACGTCAGTACAGGACAAAGCCAGGCCTCGGTGAGGCCAGGCTCATGAGCTGCTGCTTCCCACTTCCATTCTCAATTCTTATTTCTCCACAAATCCTTTCAGTCCTAGTAGCTTCCAGTCTCCTCACCCCCGGCTAATTCCTGTTTAAGAAAGAGCTTTGTATTGTTATCTTTGCTCACTTCTGACTCTCTAGTGGAATACCCCATTGCCTGCAGCATGACCTCCTTTCTGAAGTTGTTACCCATCAGGGGCAAAATGCTGAGGAGCAGGCCATCCCAAGGAATAGCTTTTAGAACTCATTAAGGTTTTAAATCATCCTAGAGAGAACTAGGACCAACCAGTGGCCCTTTGTGTGACATGGTAAATCGCCAGACCCAAATCCTGCCCTGTCACCAGGCATAAAAGCCATGTTAAGTTTTAAGACCTGATTCAAAAATGCATTATGGATAATGATGACTTTGTGATATTAAGTCTTCAAAAAGGAGACTGAACACATTGAGATTTTTACCATGGATAGTAATGTTAGGGATTTTGTGGTTCCCTTTGATCGTTAAACAAATACTACATCTATCTATAGGAAATACTGACCTTCAGAGTATATCTTCAGAGGACATATGAGTGTGGGGTGTGTGTGTGTGTGTGTGTGTGTTTGAAGCATCAGCCTTCTCACAGATATTGCCATTTCCCTTTATGTTCTTCTAATTGGAAAAGCAAAGTATTTGAAAATTTAAAAGGAGTTCAGAATCAATATGGTTCATTAAAAAGAGGGTTAGGAGTAAGAATGCAATATTTACAGCATCAGATTCCTTTAACTTTTAAGTTTCATTTTTCTATAACAGAAAGCTCCGTCCTGGGTTAGGGGTCATGCTAGTAAGTTCTTGTTGGCCTTCCACTCATTAACTAGATACTATTAGCTCAGTTATCAGCAATTTTAAGAGTTAATAACTTGATTTATTTGTTGTATAAATCAAGTTTATCCTCCATTTATCATATAAACCTCCTAACAATCCTTTAAGTGGGCTGGTGCTATTTTTTCCTGTTTCACACAGGTTTAGAGAGATTAAGTCACTCCCCCAAGGGTTCCAGTGGTGGAGCTGGAGCTTGGGCTCAGGACTTGCAGATTCCCGGACACCCGCTGTGGCCACCATGCTATCCCCACCCACCCTAGGCCCAACAACACCATCCACAGCAATAGCAAACGCTCATGGAGTGCTGGCCGGGAGGCGCACACTGTGCAGGAAACATTGCCCTGCCTTCAGCTTGCCGAGCAGGCCCACCAAGTTCTCTCTGAGTTCTGGACCTGGCTTGACTATGAGAATGGGATTTGGATCCCTGACATCATCTCAACTTGAACTTTTATGAGCACTTAAACATTTTGCAAGGTTTCTACTCTTCAGGTGTTTTTTTTTTTATTATTAATAGGATTAGTCACATATTTTATTGGAGGGCTATCATGTGCCAGTCACTCTGCAAAGGGTTTTTGGGTTTTTTTTGTTTTTTTTGTTTTTTTTAGGTTTTTGGAGACAGGGTCTCGCTTTGTGGTTCAGGCTGGCCCTGAGCTCAGCCTCCAACTCACATCACAGCAATCCTCCTGCCACTGCCTCCCGAGTGCTGGGATTACAGGCGTGAGCCACCACGCCCGGCACTGTGGTATGTGGTACTGGTTGCTGCTGGGTGTGGGTCTCCACACCCAGTATTGTTATGTGGTTACCGGGGAATCGAATCCGGGTCCTTGCACTTGCGAGACAGGCGCCGGAACCACTGAGCTAACTCCCCGGCCCCTGCAAAGGGTTTTTATAGGACTTTTTAATCTAGCCCGCAAAGCAGTCCATAAGAGACTGCAAAATGGAAATGGAGGCTCAGTGTTGAGCTTGGCCAAGGTCATTTAGGTTGTAAGTGCTAGAACATGAATTAACACCCAGCCCTGGCAGCCTTGTACTTCTTCCCGTGTTAACAGAGTCTTGGGCTTCTGCTCTTGAGATTTAATAAGTTCCATGTTTTTAAACAAGTTGACTCCTATTGTTACTGATATCTTAGAAACAGAAATCTATGGAACCGGCTACCCTGAGGCCTGGGCAATAGTCTTCTGATTACAGACAGTATTGTGTACCAGAGAATCTGGCCTGGAGGGAGCCTGAGCCCTGGCGTTTGGCTTGTTTGAAGCTGAGCATGAATCCTGGAGCCTTCCCAGCAGTGAGCGTTAACATTTTACCACACTGAAATCAGTGAGCCTAACTCAGGAGGCTGTTCATTATAACGACAATAACAACCACAAAAAGAACTAATATTTATGTGCCTCTTTATAGTTTCCCAGGCCCTTCCGCATCCATTATCACATTTGATAAGAAGAGAAGAATAGTAGAATGAGTTGGGAGCTTGCAGACATATAAAATGATATTGAGCCTGCCAGGGAGACTCTCGGAGCACAAGGGGCAGCGTCACTTGGCAGCAGCAGAGGACTTATCTGGAAATACCTGATCAGGGAGGCAGCTGAGCAGGAGATAAATGTAAAAAGGCCCATGAAGCTTAGAATAAATGGAGCAATCTTTTTCTGAATGGAAAGTGGCTGAAATTCCAGACCCAGGGTAGGGGCCGGGTGGAAATGTTAAAAAATTGTGGCTCGAGAAGAATCCCTAATGCTGTCAGGCAGCAGGGATGACAATAGCACATCAGAATGGCTCAGAATAGATAGGGCAGTAAATCAAGGGGGGAATTGTCATGGCCATCTCAAGGCACCGCTGTGCCCTCACGAGGAAGCCTGCAGGACTCCATAAACCCGGGTCAGCTGGGCTCTGGACATGGTAGAATTGACTGTGTCCACCTTAGAATGGCTCACAATTCAGAGTGTTCTTAAAAATGGGCTTAGACCTACAGGTCATGTTTTCCTTCTTCCAAGAACCTATTTCAAAGAAAAAGGCTCTGTTCTGCTGGGAAGTGTTTTGTGCATTTGGGGTAGGGGAGGAGATGTGCTCTGATCCCCTCGGTGTCCAGAGAGGCAGCCTGGACTGTGGATCTGACATTCTGCCTGGCTCAGCTTGGTTTCAAATGAATGTTTGCCATTTACCCGTCATATATCCCTGCAGCTTCAGGTTTCTCAGCCTCAATTTTATCATCTCTAAAACAGGAGCAATAGTATTTCCTCATAAGGATCAAATGAGCTAATGATATTGAAGTATTTAGCACAGAGCTTACAGCATAAGTGGTAGGGCAGTTGTTGGAGGGCACAGGGGCTCAGCTTTCTTTAAGCAAAGGATAACAAATGGTGTGTAATTCAGGAAGTGCCCAACTTACAAACCAGTTGCATTCTGGGAGAACTTGAGTAAACCGTATTAGTTCGTAGGTCTAGCAAAGTTAGTCTTCTACACCTTTGTGTAGTACAGTACAATCACACAGCTACATCTGTGATTTGTTTGCATCTAGAAATGTTTGTAACACGAGGTCCATTTGTGTCCTGAAAGCTGGCAACTCGAATGTTCATAAGTTAGAGACTTAACATTCACAGCTTTGTCTTGGTTGTGCTGCAGATAACCTCAAACCCTGGGAGCTTTACAGCAACTTTATTTCTTCTTCATGTTGCTTGCTGGTGCTATGAGACAGACAGCTGCTACTGTACAGCTCCAGGAGGTCAGTAAGTTCAAGTTTGCTCTTTCATCCTGGGATTCAGGATAGGGACAGCCTCAGGATTTTTATGGTAAAGGAAGGGAATGCAAGAGAGCTCCGAGAACCTCAGCTCACAACTGATACATTGCTCCTTCTGCACACACACACACACACACACACACACACACGCAAACACACATACACACACTCCAACTAGCAGAGAACATCACGACGCCAAGACCAGCATCTGTGAAATAAGGAAGTTCACCATTCTATGGGAGGCAAAGAGGGGAAGCTGGTGAGGACAGTTATAGGGTCTGCCTCAAAGGGGACGCTTAGGACCATGGTGATGCGTAGAAAACCATGGGCTAGACTGGGAAGGATTGGTTGAATCTAATCAAACTACTGTTTGCCAAAGCGGTGGACTTGGGATCTGGCAATGGGCTTTTGCCAACTCTCTTAACTTTGACAATGTGTAGACAGAAGAAGGATGTTAGGAGGCTGTGTCCAACTTTTCCCTGCCACTATCCTCTCTCATCCCACTGATTTGAGCCTCTGCTTGTGACATGCACTGACCTCAGTAGCTTGCAGTTCCAGGTAAGAGGATGGACAGTCAGTGTCTCCCTAAGCAGCTGGATGTAAATGTTAATACTAGTTTCCCAAGAGGCATCAGAATTCAGCATTTCCTGTAATGCTCTGTAGTTCATATTGTTCTCCTCAGAATCATAAAATGCTCCTCTTTATGGGCCTCAAATTTGTCATTTTTAAATGAGATGTACTAGAGTGATCTCTGAGGCCGTTTCTAGATCCTCTGGCCTGTGACCATGATGACTCGACAAGTGTATAGGAGGCCTGTATGAATACTTGACCTGAAATTTACCGATGTGGTAAGTGTTAATCTCAACATTATGCTCATTTAAGATGCGTTACATTATCCACAGTGCTATAAATGGTCAATTGCCACGCAGTGTTTTTTCTACATTTCCTGTTTCCCTGGGAAACATGTTTCTCTCTCTCTCCTCCCTTTTCCCTCTCCCCTCCCCCCTTCGCTCCCCACCCTCCTTTCTCTTCCCAATACTAGGGATTGAGCAGGTCCTCAGGCCAGCTAGGCAAAGGCTCACCACTGAGTCACATGCCTAGCTTTCATTCTCACTGCTTCTAAAAATGTATGCATCAGGGTGTATGACTAATCATTGCTTAAACTCTTGAAACAGATGAGTCTCTGCCCTCCAAGCAATGTTATTGACAGAACGTGATGTGACAAGTGTATGGAAGAAGACATTTCAGGGCCAAAAGTCTCTTTTTCTTTTATTCTGATTTGATAAATATTTGTAGACACCTGTTATGTTTTTCATAAGGATATGCGGTTTCATTATGCTGAAATGAAATTTCATTTCATTCATTATATCATAATCCTCACAAAACTCCCTGGGAGGAAATATCAACATCCCCATTTTATAGCTGAGAATATTGAATCCCAGAGAAGGGAACTTACTCAGACATGTACAGCCAGGAAGAACAGCTCTGAGATTCAGATTCGTATCTCTTTCACTGCAATTTTTATTCTCTTCAGTTCCTCTTGTATTGCATTTTGCTACACTGTACCCTGAGCTAAGAGTTGAGGGCCCTTTCCAAGTCACTAGCCAACTACTGGCCTGTATGTCTCCAGACAGTTCTCTCTGATAGGACAGGGCAAGCAGTTATTGGAAGCAAGGAAGACCTTGCTTTTTCATTCTAGATTTTAGGGCTGGGGACTTAGCTCAGTGGCACCATGCTGCATTATAAGCACAAGGTCCTGAGTTTGAGCCCTGCTACTAAAAAGAAAAAATATAAAAAGATCTAAGTTCACAGCCCATTAACTCTATAACTTTGATAGTCATGCAGGCAAAGTAGACCTTATCATACCAACCCTGCCTACCTCATAGAGATTCTGAGGCTGTTTGAGGGAAGAATATACGTGAACATACTCTCTAAATTGTCTTTTTTAAAAAAATCAGATAAAATTTTATTTGTATGAGAATTAAATAGATATATATCATGGAGAAAAACAGTAGATAAACAGGAAATAGGAAAAATTCAAATAATTTCCTAAATTACCTATGCTTCTGTGTCAAAAACATTTCAATATATATGCTAATTTATTTCATTTATTTTTAATTTATTTTATTGGTACATTTTATATATATACATTATGATCACGTTCAACATTGAGAATTTGTACCAGAACATGATACATTCTTATTTTTTTCACATTCCCCTGCCCTCCCTACAACTATATTGTCTTATATTATTTAAGTAAATGACATTAATATTGATTCTCTTTACAAAGAAATGCAAATATAACTAATTGCCATTTCTCTTAAAAAATGATTGTGCCTGAAAAGGAAATCCTGTCCCCAAATTGTTTATCTGAAAGGTTCCAGAACAGAGGGGAAAGAGTACCAGGTTTATGGCTTCTTTGTAGTACAGAAAGCAAAGAAGTTTCAAGCTCATTTTCAGAAAACCCAGTGGGTGGAAATCTTGATTTCTCCCAAAGGAATGTAAAGACTCAAGGCCAGGCTTGTTTGGATTTAGAAATTTCTGCTTTTTATTGTTAAATGCTGCCTAAATCATGTACTGAAAGAGGTTACCAACTAGAAGGCATGGCCCCACCCCCTTCGTCCCAGCGACGTACAGTCCAGTTGGAATGGGAAAAATCCACTCACTTAAACAAGTCAAAAAATAGCACAATGGGCCTTGGCCAGGAGGTCTGGAGTCCATATCAGGACGTAGCCTGGTTGAAGACAGGGCAGAGCTGCTTGTGTCTCCGCTGCTTGTAGCTACTCTGTGCTCAGCTGAGAGTACAATGATCTGGAAACAGTTGTTTAGGGGACTGGAAGCTCTGGATGCGCCCGGTTTTTGAAGCTTTTTTCTGTAACGCGTTTGTAAAGCATCCTGCTGTCTTGTTTTATCAGCTTCCTTTCACAACAGAGTCCAGCAATAGCTGGTTGTTCTTTTCTTTTGACAAGCTGAGTCATAAAGAGGTGAAAAGACTCCTTGTTCATCCAGGACAAGGGATACTGGGCACATCCTCCTCGGGGCCCTGTCTACCTTCCCCAGCGGCCTCCTCTCCTCCCTCGCCTCCCTCTCCTCCCTCTCCTTTCCCCTCTCTACAGAGAAACCATTGTACAGCTCTGGAATCATTTTATTCTATTCACATATGCTTTCAAACATTAATGAAGTAAAAAGACAGAATTTATTTAAAGAAGGGGGCTCCCAGAGGAGATTTCAATTCACAGTCACTTTTTGGTTCAAGGTAACTTCTACTCAGGGTTTTCCAGACTGTGTTTAGACATGGAGATCCTTCCATTTTTTATTGAACCACAACTCCTCACTCTCACTGGTTTTATAGATACTCTTAGGAGTTCACTTGACAAAATGTGCTCATAAAAATAAACAATAGCTCTCCAGTCCCTGTCATACACACCAACAGTGAGTTCCCCAGAAGTCAAAAGGAGGCAACTTTGCCCATATGCCTCTGAGTGCTGAGGCTGATGTGGTAGCTAGTGGACTGGACGTTACAGTAGCATTTTTCTGACTGTGAACAAACTGTCCTAGACACTGGCATGTACTTTGCTAATTTTGAAGTGGTTCTCTTTTCAATATTCTTTCTTAAACTGGAATCTCTCTATGTTTCCCTCATGGTCTAGAGCTCCTAGTCAAGTCATCCTCCCATGCAGCTGAGTACCTGGGACTATAGCATGTGCCATCAGTCAATCTTTTAAGTGGTTTTTGAGTGAAAGTATAGTCAATACAAAAATCTTGTGTGTTAAGAGAAGCTTTTTGGAGAAATTAATAGGAGTTTACAGATCTGTCTTCTATGAAATTAGAGTGCTCCAGAGCTAATTAGGCATATTGGGGGGAAAAAAGCTTAATGATTTCTTTTAAGCAAATTGCAGTCTAGATTTCAAGGCAACTTTGCCCACATGCCTCTGAGTTCTGAGGCTGGTGTGGTAGCTAGTGCAGTGTAGCCCCCAGAAGTTCCACACAGGGCAAAACCTGCATTCATTTTGGAAAAACTAAGGGAAAAATACCTTTAAAGAAAAGAGGTCTATGGAGATAGAAGTTTATAACATCTGAGAAGTCAATATGTTGTATCTATAGATTTATAGTTCCTTGAATCCTGCTTTGAATTATATCATTACCTGAATAAGCAAGTGAATGATGATCATTAGTTTCATATATAGTGATAGTTTCATATATTGTGATAGAAAAAGAAATTGGCTACACCATGTTTTCAGTGTCCCTAAATTCAATATTTCACACCGAGGAAACTCACAATAATTAGATAATTGGCTTATATTACCAGAACCCGTGGCATCGGTATTTACTGGTCAGTAAGTAACTGAGCCACAGGTCTTGTCTGAGTCCTGGAGTCCTCTCTTCACCACTGTCATTTTAATCCCACTGATTATTCAAAGTGGATGGCTGGGGGAAAGGTACCCCAAAGGTTTTATGATTACCTGACCTGATATTCTCATTTGCCAAAGGTTTTTCCTTTAGCCATTTTAGATTTACATGTGAAATCTAAACACAGAGCTGTTTCTTTCTTTTGAAATAAAGGTCTTTGAACATAGAGATAAGGATGAGAAAAGATTGGATGGCTCAATTTTAAATTAAATGAAGCTTCCAGGGAATGAGACACCAGGCACCCTGAGAGATGGGATTTCAGTGTAATGGGAGTTGCAACACGACGGCTTGTTAAAGCCCTGCCTACTCAAAGTGTAAATGTAACAGAGCAAGACTAGCATCCCTTGGGCGCTGGTTAGGATGCAGAATCCCAGGCTCAACCCCAGACCTACTGAACCAGAATCTGCATAAGATTCTCAGGGTTGCAATTTGGAAACAGAGCTGCAATCCACTGCTCTTTTGTTGAAGGTTCTGTGTCATGTCCCTTGCAACTTGGGCAGGCTTATGACTGTTTTGAGCAATACTCAGTGGCAGAAGTGACTCTGCATGACCTTCACAACTAGGACAGAAATGTTATTTAGCCTTTTCCTGATATCTTTAAATGGAGTCAGCTTTCACATGTGATATTAGAGTCCTCTGAAGGCACAGTATTAGCTTTCCTGTGTCTAAGACGTAATACTCCACCCCACAGCTCACAAAGGGAAAAGTTTGATGTGGTCAAAGAGGATTCAGCCCATGGTTGTCCAGCTCCAAGGCAGAAACGTCATGCCAGGTGCTTCATTCAGGTGACGGGGCAGTGAAGCAGCCCAGACTGCCAGGGAGGATTTGGCTCGGTACCTGAGGCCACACCACCATGATCTACCCAGACATACCCAGGAGCAGCAGTTGACAAGTCAGGATGAGTGGTCGCAGGCACTCTGGTCAATAGTGGCATCTAAGGCCAGGCTTCCAGCCATCTCCTGGCCGAATTGCCAGGTGATGAGCGACACTACCTTGTGAATCCTGTTGATGCCACACGGAATAGAATGACGTCACCAAGCCCTGCCTGAATTTGAGAATAACAAGGGAAATCTAAGAGGTACAATCAGATGTTTCTTCTAAGCCACTAAATTTTGGAGGAAGTTTTTCAGGCAGGAAAACACCTGGAATGGACCCTCTGTTGAATTGTGTGCCCCAGAAGAAAGTGAAAGTCCCTGGACAAGACAACAGTAACTACTCATCCAGGGAGACACTGTCTACAGTTGTCAAAAGCTAGGGAGGCTTAAGAGGTTCCTTTTTTAAACAGGAACATTTGTCTCTCAGTTTTCCTCTTCTCACTTTTCCTGTGGAAATAGGAGGAAGTTTACTGATGAGACTTTGACGATTGACCTCTTTTAAGTGTCTGTTGTCAGGTATTAAGGCCCATTCAAGTCTGTGCCTTCCTGTCTCATTTTCATGACAACTCCTTGAGATAGGAACCCATATTCCTGTGGTGTAAATGATAAAATGGAGGTTAAAAGGGGTTATATAACTCACCCTAGATGACCAGCTAGAAGTTAAATACCAGTTTGTCTGACTTGAATGTCTTTTCCCCCAGGCTTTGGTGGCACAAAGTTGATATGCACTTGTCCTCAGGCCAGAAAAAAGAACTGTTAGCTAAAGGGACTTTTCCTCTCTTATCTGCCCTCTGGGAAGAAATTAAGGAAGTTGGTGCCACCAGCTTGAGTTCCAATTTCTAATCTTTTTATATCTAGCCTCTGACAGAGGGCTGGAAAAGCCCAGGAGATAACTAGTTATACATGGTATATTTGATAGACTATTCTTAGGAAGCAGGCTCATGTGTAATTAATTGGCCTACAAGGAAATATCATCTTATTTTTTGAGGAGTGTGGAGGTCTGAACCTTGTTTTTATACTATTGCGTTTGAGTTACTGAACTCCTCTGTTTTCATCTTTTGGAAAGAAATCTGTTTCAGTTCATTACCTTCTACTGTGTCTGATGGGATTCGAGGCACTGTTGGGGGATACAGTGGTAGACAAGTCGTGGTATCCAGGTTAGAAACACATTTGCCTGGGCTCATCACTGTCACGTTACAGAGGACGGAGAATCTGGGAAGGTCAGAATGACTTTTTAGAGCAGGTGACCTAACATAGGCCTTAAAGGAGTTGATTGGAAAGATAAGGCTAAGAGCATGTAGTCAACAGAAGACTTAAAGAAAGGCCTAGAATTGGCAGAAGACCCACCTGGACATGGCAGGCAAGCTCAGGATTGCTTGGTAGTCATCTGCTGTTTTTGTTAATGGAAACAGAGGATAATTTTGCTGTCATTGCTGTTGTTTTGTGGTACTGGGGATGGAATCTGTGGCTTTGCTGGACAAATGCTTTACCACTAAGCTGCACCCTCAGCCTCATACCTTAATATTCTTTCTCCCTTCTTCTTTCCCTCTCTCTCTGAAAAACATCTGTGCCAATGTCAACATTAAGTTGACTTGTCCTGTTTATAGCTCAGGAATATTTCAACATGAAGCACAATTGTCAGATTTAGCAAGTTAAAACACAGGATGCTCAGTTAAGTTTGAATTTTTAGATAAATAGATGTATCCCAGTGCCTACAATATTCAGGATGCATGTGTACTAAAATTATTCATTGTTTATCTGAAGTGCATATCTAGTTAGATGTCTAGGACTTTTCCTGGCAACTCTAGTAGATATAAACAACCCCTCTGACTCCTCGTGTTTGTTCTGTAGGGAATTGAAATCTCTTCAGCATTGTCTAATTTTTTGTTTGTTTGTTTTTTGTTTTTGTTCTTTTTTTTTGAGACAGGGTCTCACTTTGTAGTTCAGGCTGGCCCTGAGCTCAGCCTCAAACTCATTCCAACAATTCTCCTACCTCTGCCTACCAAATGCTGGTATTACAGGCGTGAACCACCACACCCGGCACTGTGGTATGTGGTACTGGTTGCTGCTGGGTGTGAGTCTCCACGCCCAGTATTGTTATGTGGTTACCTGGGATCGAACCCTGGTCCTTGTGCTTGCAAGACAGGGGCCGGAACCACTGAGCTAAATCCCTGGCCCAGTGTTGTCTAATTTTTATGAATACACAAATTTTTAATTTAACCTAGATTAATAGCTTATGCCAAGACATTATATTTGTTTATACATTGTTTTCTCTGTTTTTAAAAACAACCTTTGCAACTTGTCACCTGATTTCTTCCTATATGCCTTTATTCTCTTGATTTGCATACATCTGTGTCTGACAATCATAGTTCTAGGAATTGTTCTTCCTCGAGCTGAGGTTTACCTTGAGGTCACACCAAAACTCTCCAACTTAAAACCCTTCATGATCTTTTCTGCTTCATTGGGAGTGATTAAGATTTTTGTACAACCTCAAACAGAATTTTTTTTTTTTTTTTTTTAGGTTTTTTGAGACAGGGTCTCGCTTTGTAGTTCAGGCTGGCCCTGAGCTCAGCCTCCAACTCACATCACAGCAATCCTCCTGCCTCTGCCTCCCGGTGCTGGGATTAGAGGCATGAGCCACCATGCCCGGCACTGTGTATGTGGTACTGGTTGCTGCTGGGCGTGAGTCTCCACACCCAGTATTGTATGTGGTTACCGGGGAATCGAACCCGGGGCCTTGCACTTGTAAGACAGGCGCTGGAACCACTGAGCTAAATCCCCAGCCCTCAAACAGAATTCTGGAAAGAAGATGGACCCACAGAGCGTCAGCTGTGAGTCTTCCCCACATTGCCAAAGAGCCCTGAGAAGAAGAAATGCGTTTCTCTTAGGACTTCTGTTCGAGGAAGCTCTAGTCTTTTCTGTCTCCAATTTGATGGGAACAGAAACGATAAGAATTTGAGGTTTAAGGCTTGGGAAAATGGAGGAGTATCTGCAATGAAAATAATCAGAACATGATTAATTTGGGGTATGTGGAAACAGGTTCTCTTTATGCATCCTTGCCTGGCTTTGAACTCTCTAGGTAGCGCAGGCTGGCCTCAAACTCATGATCCTCCTGCCTCAGCCTCTGGAGCACTGGGATTATAGGTGTGTACCACTCTGCCCCCGTGAGTGATCCATGTTGACACGGAGAAGGTCAAAGGGTTAGGGGGTGTGAAGGACTGAGAGAAGTTCCGTGGAAGAAATGGCGTATCAGCTGAACCCTAAAAAATTGGGCAGGACTTTTAACTACCTCTTGCCTGTGTGATCTCATCCCACCCCTCTCCACCCCCACCCCACCCCACCCTGCTCCTTTGTCATATGTATAGCAGCCCAAGGAGAAGGCAAAAGACAGCCAGCCACTTGTTGTGTCTGGACAAGCTGACAGGAAAGCCCGCCTTCTGGGCACAAAAGTTTGCTGTGCTCAACAATGCTGCTGTGCCCTTTGCTCCAAAGTCAGAACAACTCACCCCATCTATCTTTCTTGCTTCCTGTAATGCATAGAAATTCTGCCCTTTGAAACTTTGTGAAAGCACCAACCTGTCAATCAGAAGAGGGAAGATCATAATTAATGATAATAGCCTGGTTTTAATTATAGCTATTTAGCAAGTTAGCAGAACAATACCAGTAACACAGCTCGACACTGAAAGGGTCGGGAGCAGCCTGCGGTTTCCCGCAGTGTTCAGAGTGTGCCCCTGGAACTCTGCAAAACTCAGCTCCCAGGAACCGGAAGGCCTGCAAGTCAGGGCTGAGCAGCCTGCACTTTCCTTCCCCAGAGAGGACTTTCTTCCTTTCTATGCTCCAAGCCATTTGCAGGTGAATCTGCCATGAGCCAGTGACTCCAGGGCCAAAGATGGACCTGCTTTCTGTTGGGAGGGAGGCACCAGCCAGGTACACCTGGCACACTGATGCCCTTATCTGAGTGCTCCTTCAGTGATTCCCTTCTGTCCTGGTCAGACCCACAGGGCTACAAAGTTGGCTCTGGAAGGGACCGTAGAGATCTAAGCTGGAGTCTTTCCGACCTGTGAAGGCATGGTGAGCTTCTCTCACTGAGTAGAAGGTTCAGAGAATGGCCACAACCCTGATCTCCAAGTTCTGTCTTGCTTATAGTTATATCCCAAGATCTCTCCATGGAACTTTCAGGAGGGCCTAAAGAGAACGTCTCACCCACTACACTGTTAAAGTGTGGCACTAGAAGAAATGGAGCTTTCCCACACTCAAACAAGTTGATATTCTGAGAATTAAATAATAGATTTCCTCCCTCCTAGGTATCTGCTCTTAGCCTAAGCCCACTTAAGCTATTCTGTTAGCACTGAAAATCCACATCTATCCGTAGATCCCTGGAGACCTATTAAGTGGTAGCTTAAGTAGGTGAGGGAGAACCACAAAGCCAAAGGCTTTTAGGTTGTCGCCCACCATGGAGGGTCCATTGGTTTCCCCTGCTTTTCAGCAGCACCTCCCACCCCCAATATTTAAGAACCACTATCTCACGTTATTTGGCAGCTCAGAGGAGGGCTCTGCAGACTCCAGAATGCCAATCATTATGATGAAGGAACCCCAGGTGGGAAATGGGATTTCCTTCTCGAGTCAGATCATCACTGTCCTCCTGCCTTGTAGCATTTCAGCTGGTGCCTCCCACTTTACGAATCAGCTGAACCCTAACAGATTTTCCCAAGGCCTGGGGAATTAGCTCAGTGGTTCTGGCACCTGTCTTGCAAGCACAAGGACCCAGGATCGATCCACAGTAACCACATACAACCATGCCAGGCGTGGAGACTCATGCCCACCAGCAATCAGTACCACATACCAGAGTGCCAGGCATGGTGGTTCACACTTGTAATCCCAGCACTGAGGAAGCAGAGGCAGGAGGATTGCTGTGAGTTCAACGCTGAGCTCAGGGCCAGCCTGAAGTACAAAGTGAGACGCTGTCTCAAAAAAAAAAAAAAAAATTCCCAATTACCTAATTGGGAAATGACCAGAGTCCCATAAAAATAGCAGCCGGCAGGCAGCAAAAGCACAGAGCTGGATGCAGAGGAGCAATTCCTTCCACAGTGGGCCTGTCATTAATGAGGCAGACACCTTCCTAAATGATAGGTGGCAGAAAAGATGGCACTTCCTAGTCACTTTTTGACAAGACAGCAACCCTTAGTAGAAGCAGAGAAGATCTTTAAAATGAAGTTCTTAGATCTTCTTTAACCTCCATGGGACTCTGGCAATTGCAGAAAACCATCTTGGATGACTAAAAGTTGAAGCAGATGAAAATAAAGTAATAATTTGTCCCTTTGGAATAATTTATGCATTTCTTCTCTTTGACAGTTGAGCTGATGAAGTTTCAGTTCTGTTATTACCAGATTTACAGGGAACGTTTTAGCTGCTTCTTAATACAGGAAGAGAAAGTTCTCCTTAAAAGAAAAACGATGGCTGTGGCGCTCTTCTTTCCTGCAAGACTCCTCTACTGATTTATGGGTTTACAGGAAAGAAAACACCACGATTCGGGGCTAGAACAAGCCTCCCCATCCTGTAAGTCAAGCTGAGTGAGCCATTGCTTAGCAGAGGAGTACTTGAGGCTCATGCTTTCCCTGTTGTCAGTTCCTCTGGGACATAAATGGAATCCAGGCTTGCTTTGGGAGGGAAAGAGCGTTAGACCAAGGAATTGGAGCTGAAAATCTTAAAGCATGTTGTCAGCATACATGCAGTCTCAGGTAGTCGTGGGTGATGTGAGGATCTTACACCCAGATGTGAACCACTCTGGTCCCTGAGATCAGTGGTTCTGTGACATTGTTTTTATTTTAGCATTTCCACCCTCAGTGGAGGAAGCAGCCTGCTCAGCCACACACTCCTAACCTCATCGGGGTCTAGCACTTTGAGAACTGCTGGTTTAACCTGAGAGTATTTGTCTTAAAAATACCTGAGAAAGCCAGACTTTCTCAGAACCCAGGAGAACTGACTAGAGAAGAGATTTTGCCTCTGGGTCAAGTTAGTGTGTGCTGGAGTTGCTCTCCAGGCCCTGATTACAGATGGACAATGGCCTTTGGGTCCCAGACAGGGAGAATTTAGCAGACTGGTCCATGAATTCAAAGGACTTGTGAAAGTCAAAGGCTGCTGTATGGCAGTGATGGTGAACCTTTTAGGGCTTTCAGTGATACAAATAGCCACTGCAGCATGCGTGCCGTGGTTCACTACCACTGCTGTATGGAATTGCCTTCCCTGGGAAGTCTACCTCACTGCCTGGCCTCTACCCAATCAGGCTGCTATGTTTCTGCACAGTTTTTTGCCCTCAGCTCTGTACATGCTCTATTAGTTTTCCTTTCTCAACTCTGGACTCCTGGCCAGTGTTGTCTCCTGAAGCCACTTCTTAGTCCCACACCCTACCTATCTGCCAATGGTAATGCTCCCTAGTGTCCTCAGTACAATTTTATGCTATGCCCCCTACCATTGCATTGGCTGGGCTTCTATTTTCAGAGTTCTCCAGAAAAGAGAGTTCCTGCATCACAGTAACTGGCAACTCATTCATTCTCCAGAGTAGACTGGAAATTCCTAAGCCTCATTAGTAGCACAAGGTAGCTACTAAATAAATAATTATTACCACTGGAAATAATTACCACTGGAAATATCCTTGTCTCCCTCGTTGGGATGGAATGGATAATGGTTTATACATGTGGCAGTACACAGGCATGCTTTCTCTCTTGTAGGTCTAGAAAAGAGCTCAGAATCCCTCTGGTAACATCCAGATTTGAGCTGGCTGAGGTTGTACTAGAAAATGTCCTAGCAGGTCAGTTTGGCATATTGTCTGGGAATGGTCATCAAACAACAAAAATTTAGCCGTGGGATTGAGTCTGGAGTTTACACTTTATCAGCTCTTCCAGCTCAATCACATGACCATGGAGCCTCAGATTCTCAAGTGTAAAACACAGAAACTCAGGAATTGTGAGGCTAATACATACAATGAGCAGTGCGCTTAACACAGAGCTTGGCTTACAATAGTTTGCATTATTTTCATTCAATCTCCTGAAGACCTAATTTCCTAAAGGCTTACAACCTTCTTTGTTTTTCTTTCTTTTTTTCCTCTCTAACTTTTGTCTCTCAGGCTCATTCTCAGTGTATGAAGCACGTAGCTCAGCACTTTTTTTTAGGAGACAATCAAGTCCCTTTACAAATGGTAAAAAGTAGTTTCTTAGTAAATAAAGAGCTGTGTATTTGATGTATCCTGCAATCCAACAAAATGAAAGAGATAGCTTTTTATTCTTTACAATTTCAGAAAAGCCATTTTTACCAGTGTCCTGCTCAGTTTACCTCCCAAGTTGAGGTCCCTACAGATTATATTAAAGGAAGGGCCCACTACCCCCAACCTGCTGGCCATGTCTCCGCTGGGTCTGGGAAGGAAGCCAGACTCTCAGTGTTGGCAGAGTAAGACTTGCTTGACTGCTTTACAGAGAACCGTGTCGCTGAACAGGCCTTCTAGGGAGAACAGTCGCCTCCAGATTTTCCCCGAAAGCCAGTAGAGAACCACAGGTAATAGCTCTCCTGCCCTGGAGGCCTAAACTATAGACCAGAAGAATAAAGCCAATATATTGAAGAAGACTAGAAGTAGATTATGTGCTATAATTTGCTACTACATTTTGTGAGACTGTGAACCATTTAAATAGTTGGTAGAGTAAGCCTCGTGTATTCATTCCATAAGAATGGACTGACATATCACTGAATGAATTAATGAATGAGTGAGCAAATGAACCATTATTTATTTAGTAGCTACCTTGTGCCAGCCACATACGAGGCAATAGTAATGCAACAGTGAAAAAACAAAAAATACTTCCTGCTGTCATGGTGTTTATATTCTACCAAGTACAGGCCATAAAGCAAGGAACACATAGCATGCCAGGTTCTGATATGGCTCCAGAGGAAAATGAAACCTAGGAGGGGACAGAGAGCGATGGGCACTGTCTGCCTACATAACGTGGGTTGGGACGTGATGAGCTGAACTGGAGCAGGGATGGGAAAATGTGTGCAGCAGAGGCGTGAGGGTATCTGGGGGGAGAGAGCTCCAGGAAGAGGAACAGCAAGTGCCAAGGGTCTGGCTATGTTCTGTCCACAGTCCACTAATGACAGCTGACAGACGGGAAAGACAAGTTACATGTTGCAAATGTGACACCGAGGGCTCAAAAAGACTGACCCTAGAACAAATTACTTCACTGAATCTCTTATGAAAGAAATATGCTAGACTGGTTCCATTGTAAATGCCTATCCTAGAAAGTGTGGTCTTTATATACCACGAGTACTAGGAGTTAGGTTTTGCAGGGAGAAGTTAGGACCAAGAAAACTGGGAAGAATGAAAACATGGACAAGAAAGAAATTTGATATGGGACATGGCCTGACAGTTGAGGCAGAACTGGGGGCTTTTACCAGTGAACAGTGTAAGGGAGCAGAAATCATTATTTTAGTCACCTTATCATCTTCATCATCATTAGCACCATCACTATCATCATCATCATCATCATCATCATCATCACTATCACCATCATCATCGCCACCATCATCACCAACATCTCCACTATCATGACCAGCATCACCACCATTACCATCATATCCATCATCACCATTGCCATCTTCACACATACCATCATCACCACTGATAACTTTAACTAAAGTTTGTCATGTGCCAAACATTGTTCTGAACATCTTTATTATTTCCTCTAATCCTGACACAATAGTATGGAGTTGGGACTATTATTGTCCTCATTTTACAGACAAGAAAAAGAATTAGAGAGCTGAACTTCACAAGGCAATACAACCTGCAAGGCAAAGGCAAGGAAGAGAGAAGAGCATCATCTTAACACACACACATGGTCAGGTGATGCTGACATCCGGGATGAGGGGGACATCATGAGCAGGAAGAGCACAGCGAAGCACAGTGGTGGGAAGAGTCCAGGCAGCACCAGAATGTGCTTTATTTCAAGCCTGAGGCTCTTCTGGGCTCATTTTGGAAAGCCTGGTGAGGCTGGATCTTGCTGATAAAGGGTAAAAATGGATGGATCTTGGGAGACACCAGCTCCCAGCAGCCCCCTCTGGTGAGCAGTAGTGAAGACCCAACTTGCTGTGTTGGGCCTGAGACAGGCCAGGTGCTTAGATGTGAGAAGCCAATAACTGTCTGGCAGCTGGTTGGGAGGGAAGCACTGACCAGACAGATGTCTGCTAAGGCTCTTCAGTTTGATTTCTGTGAGCCTGCAGCTTGGGAAGCCCGCACCGAAGGGAGACTGGGAGGACAGGACAGTAACACAGCTCGTCAGGGCAGACTCAGGGCTGGGACAGCACCCTGTGGCCTCAATGCCTCAGCCACCCTGGATGCCCAAGTTAGGAACCTGGGGAGCAGCCTCCCCTCTTCTGTCTCACTCCTGAATACGCTTTCCTTCTTTTATTCATCCATCTCCTCCGTTTCATTCTATCCCTACTTGGCTTGGTTCTGCCTTCTTATTTATTCTTATTTAATTGTCTAAATATGACAACAGATCCTTCCTGTTTTTTGGGCCTCCAGGTCTACTCTGCCTCACACGTTTTCTGGCCCAGAGCAGGGTAAGCTCGATAAAATGCAAACCTGAAAATGAGGAAGACTTCTTGACAGAGCTGCTAAAGTATCCACGGCACAATCAGGACCAGAAACAGACAAGCCAGCACGACTCCGTCTGGGCCTCACAACGTGGAAGTTAGCTGCCCCCACAGTCAGTGAGCCTAGACGGGGGGAAGAAGCCGGAGACACGGAACCCACATCCCAGTCCTTAGACAGCAGGCTCGACAGAGACAATGTCAGAGTCTGTGGGTGTCTTTAACTCACTACATCCGCTTTTCTAGCTCTGGAATCTCATCAAGGAGGTAAATGGATGCTCAGCTAATGTCTGCCTCTAGTTCTTTGCATATTACTTTAAACATATCAGGAAAGCCCTTAGCGAATCTTCATTTGCGTAGGAGGCAAGGCAATAATGGGTGGGCAAAAGGTTGAAAGGTTGGGCAGATGCTATGAAAATATTTGACCAGCTGGGCGTGGTGGCTCATGCCTACAATCCCAGCACTCGGGAGGCAGAGACAGGAGGCTTGCCATGAGTTCGAGGCTAGCCTGGGCTACATAGTGAGAAAAATTTCAACCTATGCCCATGAGATTTGGATTCAACTGATTTTAGGTGAAATTTGAGATTAAGTATGAACTTTGAAAGCTTTATATTGTTTTTTCTTCCTAGTACTATGGATCATCCAGGCCCTATTGTGCTAGACAAGAACTTTACCCCTGAGCTACACACTAAATCCCGGTATTATTGTTTCAAAAAGTGTCTTTCAGGGAGGTAGAATATGTAAAACAAAATTTAAGATTTTAACCAGCTTTAAGTGAACAAGTCAGTGACATTATGTACAGTTACAGAGTGGAGACTTTTAGCACTATGCATTTCTACAATTTGTTCAACCCCAAAAGGAGAAACTCTGCACCCTTCTCTCCACTGCCCCTCCCCCACCCCCTGGTAGGCTCCATTTTATTTTTTCTGTTTGAATTTGGCTATCCCTGGTACTGCATACAAGTGGAATTATACTTGGTTTTCTGTGTCTGGCCTATTTCACTTAGCATGCTTTCAAAGTTTGTCTATGCTGTTGGCATATCACTATTTTATTCTTTTTAAAGACTGATTACTCCATTGCATGTATATAGCACATCTTGTTTACTCATTTATCTGCTGGCAGACAAGTGGTTGGTTTCTACCTTTTGTTTTATGTGAATAATTCTGCTATGAACATTGGCACATAAGTATTGGTTTGAGTCACTGCTTTCAATTCCCTTGAGTATGTTCCTAGGAGTGGAATTGCTGGTCTACGTAGAATTTGATGTTTAACTTTTTTATTGTTTATTTTTAAAAAATTATCCTTATTGGTACATTATGAATACACATGATATATAATACACATGATAATTCAACATTAAGTTTGTACCAGAATATGACATGACTTGATTCTCATTTTTTCCCTTTTCCCCCAACCATGCATCCCCCACCCCCTATATACACAATCTTTGTTTTCTTTTTCCTTTATTATTACCACATTCATTTCCTCTCATTATTTACCCTTACACTCTTTCCTTTTAAATCTTTCCTACTTTTCATGGTCAACTGTACATACTATAATTCATTTACAACTTCATATTCTCATGTCAGAGAAAAGATATGATATTTACACATCTGTGACCTGTTTATCTCGCTTATGAGGACATCCTCAAGGTACATCCATTTGCATGTGAATGACTCAATCTTATCATTTTTAGTGGCAGAGTAATACTCCATACTATAAAAGAACCACATCTTCTTTATCCAGTCTCCAGTTGTGATGTTTAACTTTTGACTGCCAGATGCAGGTATGTTTTTAAGAGCACCATGGATGATTCTTTGGTGTAGCCAGCCTGAGAAGGATGGACATTAGACAAGGGCTGCTAAGGAGGGTCCCCAGATCAGGGAGAGACAGGAAGGAGTAAAGGCAGATCTCAGCAGTTTCAGGCAAGGCAAGCTGTCCTCCAGTATCATCCACAAAGTCTCAACTGATAGGAGAGTTGACTGTGGGTAAATGCAGAATCCAATCTTGGCTTTATTCATGGCTCTCACTGGGATATCCTAAAGATGATTTCTCATGTGTATCTCTGTCTTTCCATTGAAACCTTACATCACGCCTACTCCCTTCCCTTCCTCCTGTGTGCTGAGAAACGACATTGGTAATGCAGAGACAAAGTCCCTGAGGAGTGTTGGAGCAATGCCAACAGCATTTCCTCTGGACAGATGGGCCAGGATGGGACTGGGGGTCCTGCTTATGGTGTGATGACTGTTTTAGGCAAAGGCTCCAGCAGTGTCTCTTAAACATCCAACTTCTCACACTGGTTTCTGTGTTCCTCTCAAGAGGGAGGAAAATGTCTGATCTGATGAATCTGATATTTCACTAAGTCCCTCTGGGTCCAGCTTGTCACTGCAAGGTTTATTTCAAGTATGTCAACCAACAGAGGATTTTTTGTTGTTGTTCTGGCCTTGAGCTGATAGTTGTCAAGTGGAGCTTGGCCCTGGGTGGTAGAGGTGGGTGGGAATTGGTGGAGGAAGTCACGGAGAAGGAAATAACCTTGCAAACGTTGGAAGCCATGACGGGAATCATACCAAGTGATTCTGAGTGCACAAATCTTTGGGCAGTGGGACTAGAGGATCTGTCTATACTTTCTCTGCATTGGTAGATTTGATCAGTAGTTAATGGGCATATTGATAGTGAAATGATTTTTACTTAGACTTAGAAAACTCATTGTATGAGTGGCACTGATGGAACCAGTATTTCTTCCATAGTCAAATTTGCATCCCACTGAAAGAAAGCGTTCCCAGAGCAAATCAGGTTTCCCTGATGCCCAGGGAACTTGCTTCATTATCTAGAGAACTTTGCTCTGTAGGAGACATTAAAAGCCCTGAAGCACTTTGAGGCCCACAGGAAGTTATCAAGGGATTCTCTCCTCCACTCCCTCCTGGGTAGTGAAGAAACAAGCAACGGCTGTTGTGGTTGTTCTGGTGGGATCTCCACGTCACTGGAACTCCAGAGGGACCCCAGCTCCATGGCCATTGCTTTGCCAAGAGAGAGACCACCATAGGGCATCTGCTCCTTTCTCTGGCTTCCTTTCAGGCTGCGTTTTGGCTTCTAATGCTGAATTGTCTTCCCACAATGCACCTCTGTATTCTGTCTCAGGGTAGATCTCTAGCATCTTGGTTGCTGCACTCATTTTGTTGCCTCTATACCTCTTGTCTCTGACTTGGGAAAAATCCTTGGGCACGGTTCCTACTCCCATCTCCCTTGCACCACTCTTAGGTTTCCTGTTTCTAGCATCTTTTCCTGCCAGATGCCAGAATTTGGGTTCTGCCTCCGCTTCTGTTGCTCCCTTGGCCGTGCTGACCTGGCTGCCGAAGCTCCCAGGACCTGAGAGCACATCTTCCCTCCAGTCATTCCCTTGCCCTCCACCCCCCAACAAATGTCATCTTGGCTCTGGATATGATCTTGGGAGTGTTGCGGAGAAGAGACAGCTGACATCAAGCCATTGGATTCCGGGCTGTTTATCTTTCATCATCACAAATGTTACTTGGACTTCCTGCTTGTTTGAAATGGGAACTCATAACACTAAACTGTCACTTTTAGGAAATATTGGAATCAGTGTCCAAGATGGACAGCATCAGTGCTGCTGACTCCTGGAGGGAATGGGAGTGGGGATGAGGCAAAGTACACTGAGGTGATCAGGAAATCAGGGATTTCCAAAGAGGCTTTGGAAAGTCTCCAGACATCTTCTAAGGTAGGAACTCTTTGTCTCTTAAACTATTTACTGTTACCTGCAGGTGAGAAGAGAGGCTTTCGAACAAATCTATAGCAGAAATAGAAAAGAAATTCAAAGAAACCTAAAGGTAGAAGAAACCTTACTGATTATTGTCTGTCTGCGGGACAGACATTGCTTACAAGACGAGAAAGCTGAGGGCTGGAAAGATTACAGGTGTCCTGAATGTCATACTTTCCACTAGTCAGTTGTATCCTTTATTCAACTCTGGCTTTAAATTCCTTGGACTTTCGAGAGATCCTCAGTTCTTTGGAATTAAGGACATGCTAAGGCCAATTCAGTGAAACTCCTATAACTCTTCAAGTATCCTGGGATCTCTTTTAGAAATGTCTGTGCTTCATCCAGAGTAGAGTGATGGTGAATGTGGGGTTTCCTGAAGCTTGCAGCAGGTGGTCAGGGTGTGCAGTGTGTTGTGAGGCTTTTATCATACCTGATTCAGGGTTAGAAAACATGTACTGCATAGTTTATCTTACTAGGATGGCAGAGTAGGAGATATACCTCTCTACCAGACCTCTCTACCACATTGGTAGTTTCTTTCCAATACAGTGAAGTAGATATTATCATTACTGTCAACATGCAGTTGCTTCTTCAAAGCTACAGCCCGACTGTTAGCATAATTGGTCTGTGATATGCTGTGAAGAAGCTGTTTGATGTGGGATAAGTCACAGTCCCCCTCTGGACTTGGAAGTAGAGTAGTTGCTGATATCTAAGGTGTTTGAGGACCATTGTTCCCTGACCCACTTGACATTAGTCAAGAATTTACTGTGAAGTGTTCAAAACCTCTTTTTCAAGCACATCTTCAGTCCCTACACACTTTACGGTGTCTTATGCTCAGGATTATAGCTGGAACCTCACTTGATTTCCCCCCTTTTACGTATTGCTTGCTCCCAGTGGGTTTAACTCTCTACTTCCAATAGCCACTTTTCAGTTCCTAGCTATAGGTGGCTGAGGGGGCAAGGGTAGGAAGACCTAGATAGAGAATATAGTTTCTGGTTGAATTAGACATGTCCAAACATCTAGTAGTTTTCAAGGAGTCAGCGAAGGATAGTTGCATGGGTATGTTACTGCCTATAACTATCTGAACAAATCTTAGATTAATTTAGACACCAACTTCTAGTAGGTCAAAAGATGCCATCATTAGGAGTTGGCTAAAGAGTTTATCTCACTGAGAATCTCTCTTTGCAGTCAGGCGTCGTATATTTTCGTAACCAATTCCTATCAGCTTTCCTATAGCTAATAAAGTCGTATCAAGATAGGTATTCTGACCAGTCAGATCTCTTTGTTCCATAAGGAATTGAAAATGGAATGTGAAACACCCATAAACAGACTAGAGTTGGTATATAAAATAGGCCTGGATTCCTTATCCCTAGTTCGCTTTCTTCCACAAGTGATGAGCTGAGTGTCAGGCACCACAGTCCTGTATAACCTCGTAGTTTCTGGGGATGTGGCTCTTCATCAGGGACCTACTCTTACCTTCTCCTGCAAGGACAGTGATACCGATGTCTTGACCACTCATGCCCTGACCTTTTTTAATTTCCTCAACCAGCCCAGAAGTGTATAGATAAGGAAATTCCAGTAATCCATAGAGATAACCAGTATTATTAGTTTGAAGGACATCCTCTTAGACCTTTTCCTTTGTAGAAACAAACATATATTTGCATAATTTTATTTACTTAAAATTGGATTGTTTTCCACATTATTAAAAACTCTTAGTAAACATGATTTTAATAGATAAACACTATCTTCCAAAACAGATATATCAGCATGTGTTCAACTATTCCTTCAGTGGTAGAAATTTACCTAAGTTGTTTTCAAGTCTTTTCTTATTTTGTTTCATTTGTAATTACATGCACTGCCAACATAACCTCACTAAAAAGTTTTTTTAAATGTATACTTCTACCTGCAGAGTAAGAGACTATTTGAATCACAATATAGCATTATTATCATTTTGTTAATATTGTAGATAGGTATTACTTCATTATTATTTTAATTTGAAACTTTGATTACTCATCAGCTGGATATTTACATTTTGATTTTCTCATTTAGAATTTTCTGTTTGCCTCCTTTGTCCATTAATCAATAGGGATCTTAGTGTTTTGTTTTGCATGTTTGTTTTTTCATATTTTTTCTTTGCTTATAATCTCTGTTGCAGATATTATTCCTAGTCCAGTGTCTTTTAATATAGCTTATAATTTCTTGGCATGCAATCTAATCTATTGATATTTTCCTTTGTAATTCCTTTTCTTCTAAGACAGGAAAGCCTTTCCTTGCAAGAAATAAATATGTCTTTGTCCATTTTTCTTCTTTTTTATTATTTGACTTTACACATTAAGTCCTTTGATTTATATTGAGTTTATTAGTTAGCATCCTCACTCTAAATTTATTTTCTTCTAAATATTTAACCATTTATTCCAGTACTAATTTTAAAATAAATCTTCCTTCCTTATGATTTGTGATATTTAAAAAAATATTTTTTGAGTTTTACTTCTGGATTAGCTGTTCTTTATTTTTTTCATGATCTCTGTTGAGGGTAGTATTGAGACTAGTGGGTAGTTTTTAGGTTATGGAGCATAACAATACACTGATCCTATCCTGCCTTCTCCTCCCTGAGCCCATGAAAAGGCAACTTACAATTCTGAAGGGACAAAGATCAGGATGCCCATAGAAGATGTAGACATAGAAGGCATATGTGACAAAAATGACATTTTTTATTGGCGGGGGAAGGGCTCTCTATCTCTCTGATTACCTCGTTAAGTGGCTGTATAACTAACCATGTGAACTTTGAGTATAAAACACCCATTGAATTGTGTCTGTGGATTCTGTAGGTCAGATGCTTGGAATGGACCCAGTAGGACACCTTGCTTCTGCTGCTGGTGTCTGGAGCTTCAGAGGCTGAGAGGACATCCATGGCTTGGGGTGGGCGTCATCTGAATGTAGTTCAATCTCCTCTCTGTTGGTTGGTGATGCTGGCTGCTGGGACCTCAGCCGAGCCATCAGTCAGAGTCCCAATGTGAAGTTCCTAAAACTCCCTGGGCTTCCTCACAATATGGTGGCTGGATTTGGAAAATGAATGTAGCAAGAGGTCCAGGCAGAGCTTTACTACTATAGTTAGCATCTGAAGTTATGTAGGATTATTTAATTAGTCTGTCTTGATTCACAGTGAAGGAACATTGAGATCACCTCTCAATGAAAAAACTGTTAAAGGCACAAGCTCAGGGTAACATGTGGATATGAAGGCACCAGCCCATTTTACCAGCCTTTGACACCTGAGGCTGCATGCCTCATTCCTGTATGCTGTTTGCTCAACCAAGTGAAAGACTTGATGCTTAGAAGAACCCTGGGGGTGGAGTGTGAAAGCTAGAGATGGGGCTCCTGTTTTCAGAGGAGAAAACCAAAGAGTCATGTAGTGAGAAGCGTATCCTGAGTTATAAAGAGCAGCATCTGGGACTAGGAGGCTCTTTCTTGGAATCGATCATTGTCTATCAATATGCCTCAGTTGCCTTCCTGTACGGTGGCTGTGTTTCTCTGTGACTCTCAATGACTTCCCAAACTCTGTGTTTCAGGTTTCTCCCAAAGGGAATTATTTTTTTAAATCCTAGACTACAAGAAGATTGTAAGCCCTCAAGTTGTCAGAGACAAACAACCTTCTTGCACTTCATGGGTCCGTTGAGTAGCATAAATGTAGCAAGAAAATGGCTGAATATCTCTTCGGGAGAAGTGAACCTTGTAATTTGATCAAATTACCTTCCAGAAATACCATTTTGACTATTTTTAATACAGAAGTTACATACTGAGCAAATGACTATTTTGGTTATGGCTTTTCTACTCTAGCTACCTTTGCTCTTAGGAACATTTTATGAATCTTTTAATTTTTTTTTTTTTTTTGAAAAGGACTAAATTTTCCTAAGGGACATGAAGACAGAGAAAAATAACTTTGTTTTGCGTTCTTTGATATGCTCATTTGAACTCTGGGCTTCGATAAAATGGGGATTATGTTCTAGAAGATTCCTCTTAACCCAGCATTCTACTGTTGTGCAGTGGTGTCTGGCGGAGTGTGGAGTGGGCTAGAGGCTTTCTTTATGTAAATCTATTAATCCTCCTACCACCCTTGAAGCTGCCAGACAGCATCAGCCAGATAATGAATTTTACCCTTCAAATATTTAACCAATGTATATATTTCAGCCAACAGGTAGAAACAGCCTTGTTTATAAGTGCCAAAAAGGACTAGGTGTGCAGAGGTCAGACAGATGCCCTGGGGTTCGGGTGTACCACAGATCAGATTAGCGGAGAGCCCCAAGGAGTCTCACTGGGGATGCTTGCCTTGCTCACATGGCTAATGCAAGTCTTAGTTTCCAGCCAGTGGATTGGACTCCACCTGGCTTATTTTCAATAGGCCTTTAAGGCTTTTCCCTTTCAATCCTTTCTCTGTTTCAGTATCTCTCAGCCACTTTAATCATGAAGTTCTTTTCATCTTCTAACAGTAATTCCTCCTCATGTAGTTTCTCTTTGCTGTAGTTACTGCCAGTTGCTGATAAATCTGCATATCATACTGATCAGCCTGGGGCACAGGGATGTAGCACAGAAGTTTAGCCTGTAAATAGAACTGAAGTTTAAGCTCCTTATTACCATAGAAATTAAAAACTCTTCGACTGCATGTAGGTTTGGTCCTTAGACAGGGTCTGCTAAGCCCGCCATCTCCTAGTGGGCTGTGGAAGCTTTGTGCCTGCCACACACTGAGTTGGCACCACGTTGCTTGAGGCATCCCCTGCCTAAGGCCCCTGGTGTACTGTGTATGCTTTCTATGCTGCTCTGCATACGTGCATGGGGCTCCTGGCCCTTCCTTTCTCTCCAGTTACCAGAGCCAGTGGCAGTGAATTTGGTTTCTGCAACTTTGAAGGAGATTAGACGTGAGGTGGAGGAGGAAGACTCCCTCACCTGAAGGGCAAAATGACCTCATTCCACCTTCTGAGAGACAAGAGGAGACCCCTCTGGCCCGTTGGAGGACTTTCTGAAGTTTTCCCTTGCTCTTTTATGTGCCTGTGCCTTTCTTGTTCGCTAGAGAAAGATGCTGATGGGCTACAGTTCTAGAGACAGTGGAAACGGTTAATTTAGTTTAGGAAAAATTAGGTGACTTCTTGTGAATACACAGTTAGATGTCAGAGTTACAATATCGATTACACTGTGTACACTGTTAGCTCCTGAGATACTTAGGTCTCAGGAGAAAGACTTGGAGATCAGGTTCCAAGTTCTGGCTCCTGTTTTGCTGGTAATATTATTTTGGGCATAAAATAATATCAATATATGTAATAAGCATTTCTGTTTTGGAATGACATGTGTTAGACAGTGTTAGGCCATTCGGTCACATGTTGTCATCTGGGTAAATTTATCTTTTTAATCTGTACCTCTTTCATACTAGACACTTTGTAAAGCTCACTCTTCCTCTATCACAACCCCAATCTCTGTACCCAGGTAACCGTAGTTGAGCAACATAAGGATGGATGTGTGAGCCTAGGAGCCAACACACCTTTACTCTGGAATTTGGGGACAGAAGTCAGTTGTGTTGAGAGAGATAGAAAAAAAAAAAAGTGAATCCGTGAGTGTCTGAATGTGAAGATTATTATACATGACATCTAAGGGTAATTGAGTGGTAAAGGAAGCCAATCTAAGTATGAGAAATAAACAGAGTTGACTGGAAATAAAAGAAGATTATGGGGTCTCCAGAGCTCCCCAGGCCTAGGTTCCAGTATGCTGTAGACCCACAGCAGTTTGCTTGCTCTTGAGATGGCCTGTAATCAAACAAACTCTTCCTTTCTGGGATAGAACTGGTATGAATGGGATTTCTAGCCACTACTCCAACAAAAGTCCCAATAATGCATTTCTTTTGTGCAAAATGGGGGAGTTGTTATCAAAATTAAATGAGACGATGTGTCTAAAAATTCTTTAGAGGTTAGAAAGATCTTTAAAATTCAAGGGGTCATTAGGTGCAGGTGACCATGGTGATGAAAGCAATGATGATGGTAATAATATCATCATACAACAGTAGAAAAGCTGTTTATATTAAATATAAGATGTGAAGTATTTTCCAATGGACATCCCATGATGCTGGTATTACCTGATGTCAGAAGGAGGTACACCTGGATTTGGTGCTAGAGCCAGTTAAGGATAATATAAGCCAGTCAGGATAATATAAGCCAGTCAGGATAATATAAGAACCGATTTAGAAGTTGGAGTTCAGTAAGGTGGAATTTGGGCAAGGGGAATAAGAGCATTCCTTATTTTAAAAAATCTCTAAAATATTTCCTTGGTTCCACCAGAAAAGATGTGTCTTTTTTCCAAGGAAAGATCTGCTTTTCCTTCTTCTCCTAGTAATTCTTGTCTTAACTCTGACCTCACTGCGCTGAGTTATCCATGGTTTGGTGCTCAGTGAAGGTGAGGATGCTAACTAGCCCTCTAACAGAGAGCTTATTCCTAGAGCGGGTCACGTTGGGGGGCAAAGAGGATATGGCAATCTTGGGAAGACCTCCAGCCAACAGCTCTGCTGGTTTAACTGTTGGCACCACAGTTCTGCCTTGGGCCAACAGGGACAATCCTATCGAACTTAGTCACATCAGGGCAGAGTGTGGCTGACAGGACTTGGCTGACATCCCTGACACCTTTGATGGATATCAGCGCTGCGTGATCTCCAGTGTCCTTCAGAGGACAGCCTGAATGTATTTGTCACTGTGATGTGACTCACATATTGAATTGCTAGCTCTACACACATCTTTTCTGGGAAAAACACCACCATTTCTCGAAAGATGGGACATGTCCTCGAAGGCTGCAGGCTTTTCCCTCCTTTCACTGGGGAACTTGATGCTGGAGGCCATTTTGGGCATGGAGGGGAGTGATCTTGTTCCACTATCTGATAGATTTAACCTTTCTCTCTTTCATTTGTATCTTCTTTTGCCATCCATAATTGATAATGAAATGAAATACAATAAAATGCATTTGATTACTCTTCCACCCATTCGTTTGTTCAACAAGTGTTTATTGACATATGCCAAGCACTGTGTGAGGATTTACCAGGACAGTGATTCCACGGCACCATTCCTGGTATTGTGTGTCCAGTGGGAGAGAGACAAGAGAACTAGGCCAGGAAGTAGAGAAAATAATGATATATTGAAGTGAGTACTGTGAAAGACACAAGTCACGGACAGAGGTAGGAAAAACAGAAAGCCTTTACTTAGGGAGGCCAGGGAGTACTAGTGGCTGTGGCCTGAAGGAGGAGGAGAAGCTGGCTTTTTGAGAGAAGAGCATTCAGCCATTAGAGAAGAGGTGAGCAGAAGCCCAGGATAGAAAGAACTGCACATATCCAAGACATGGAATATGGCCCCTCTGGCTGCACAGTGACAGATGAAGGAGGAGCGGACCACAACCTAACTAAATGTGTCTACAGAGTGCAACCTACTCTTACAACAAGTAGTCAAATTTCAGCCAATTACAGCAGCCACACTTCAATCAATGGGGCAATAGTCTTAGTTACTTTATCATTGTTGGGACACAATGCGCAGCGTGCACAGTTTAAAGGAGGAAAGGTTTATTTTGGCCTGCAGTTTGTAGAGGTGTCAGACTGCAGTTGCCTGGCTTCAAGGCAGGGCAGTGTGGCAGGAGAGCATGGCAGAGGAGAGACAGTTCATGGAATAATAGCAGGAAGCAGGAAGAGGTCAGGAGAGGAGGGTAAGAGATGCGCCCTTCCAGGCCACACTCCGAGTGACCACCTCCTCTGGATGCGCTTTACTTCTCAGCATCACATCTTAGTTATAAATGTATCAGTGAACTAATCCTGGGATAAATATCACAGCCTGACTGTTCAGTCCACCTAGGAGTATATGTGGCTGGGGGGGGGGCACATTTAAATATAAACCAGATCAGCAGCCGACTCTTCGGACCAGGTTCAAAGACGGGATATGAAGTTGTACTCAATCTAGCTGTCTTCCAGGCCCCTCCCTTTCTCTCCAGAATGCTCCCCGGCCATGTGGAGCCTCCAGAGTCACTCTGATCTCTTCTGATGGGAGGCTTGATCTACCTTGGACTTACTCCTTTTTCAGCTAGGATCTGTGGGATTTAATATGTCTAACGTTTTTCATTTAACAGTAGCCACCCTAAGAGGTGAAACTTTTTGTGATTTTAGCTTGCATTTCCTTGAAGTTGTTGCAGCTGAGCATTTTCCTTCCTGTAAGTGCTGGTCATTTGGCCATTTGTATGGGTTCTTTTGAGAAGTGCCTTTTCTGGTCCTTTGCCTATTTTTAAATTAGGTCTACTATTAAGTTGGTTGGGTTCCTTAGATATCTTGCATATTAACTCTTTATCAAGCAAATGGTTTATAATTGTTTTTTACCATCTCTGGGGCATACTCTTCTCTGTGTTTATGGATTCCTCTGCTGGGCAGAAACATCAGTGTGATGCCATCTCATCTATCTACTTTTGCTTTTGTTGCCTGTGCTTTTGGGGTTATATCCAGAAAACCTTTTCTTAGGCAAATGTCAAAAAGCCTTTTCCTTGTGTTTTCTCCCAGTAGTTTTATAGTTTCAGGTCTTAAGTTTAAGCCTTTAATCAATTTTGAGTTGATTGTTTTATATGGGGTGAGATAGGGGTACAGTTTAATTCTTCTGCATGAGGATATCCAATTTCCCCAACGCCATTTATTGAAGAGATGGTTCCTTCTCTCACTCTAAGTTTTTGGCCCCTGTGTCAAAGATCAGTTCCCTCTAAACGTGCATATGAATTTATTTCTGGCTTCTTTTTCTGTTCCATTTGTCCCTCTATCTATTTTTGTTCCAGTATCATGTTGCTTTGATTCCTCTAGGTTTGTAGTAAATTTTGAGAGTCAGCAGTGTTGTATTTCTGCTTTATTCTTCTTCCTCAATACTGCTTTAACTACTCCAGGTTTTGGTGTTCTTACGTGAGTTTTAGGACTGCCTTTCCTATTTCTTTGAAAAAGTGTCACTTAAACTGTGATATGAATTATATTGAATCTGCAGATTGCTTTGCGTAGTGAGTAGTAGGGACATTTTAATGATACTAATTCTTCCAATTCGTGAATAGAGGGCATCTTTCCATTTCTTTGGATCTTCTTTCAGTTCTTCCATGTGTATGTTATAGTTTTAAGCATACAGATCTTTTATCTCTTTGATTAAATTCACCTAATTTTTATGCTATTATAAATGAATTTCTTCTTGATTTGTTTTTCCGTAGTTCAGTGTTAGCATATAACATGCTATTAACTTTTGTATATTGATTTCATATCCTGAAACTTCATTAAGTTGGTTTATTATTCCTAACAGGTTTTTGATGGAGGTTCTAGGGTTCTTTATATGTAACGTGATGTTGTAGGCAGTGTCTGTGTAACTTCCTCCTTTCTTACTTGGAAGATATTCATTTATTTGTTTAGTTAAATCATTACTTATTTGATTTCCCTTATTGCCCCACCTAGGATGTTGTACTATTTTGGATAGTGGTTCGAGAGGGCATCCTTGTCTACTTCCTGGTCTTAAAGGAAGTTTTCATGTTTGCATCACTGAGGATAACGTCAACTGAGAACTTGACACGAGTGGCTTGTTTTGTGTTGAAATATACACAATGTATTGAGTATTTTTACCATGAAACAAAGTTGAATCTTATCAAATGCTTTTACTGCAGCTACTGAGTATTTTTGCCCTTTATTCTGTGATGTGGGGTATTATATTCACTGATTTAAATGGGTCAAACCATTTTTGCATACCAGGTATAAATCCTGTGATCCTTTATATGTGTTGTTGAATTCAGTTTGCAAGTATTGTTTTAAGGATTTTGCACTTACATTCATGAAAAGTATTGACCTATAAATTTCTTTCTTTTCTTTTCTTTTTTTTTTTTTACTTTTTGAGACAAAGTCTCACTTTGTAATTCAGGCTGGTCCTGCACTCTGCCTTGAACTCACAGCAATCCTCCTGCCTCTGCCTCCCCAGTGCTGAGATTACAGACGTGAGCCACCATGCCCGACATTATGTATGTGGCAGATTGCTGGTGGACATGAGTCATCATGCCTGGCATTGTTGTATGTAGTTACCAGGGATAGAACCCAGGCTCTTATGCTTGCAAGGCAGGTACCAGAACCACTGAGCTAAATCCCCAGCCCCTAGAGTGTTCTTGTTTGGCTTTGCTATCAAGGAAGTTGTGGCTTCATAAAATGATTTTGAAATGAATACTTCCTTTCAGTTTTTTGAAGAGTTACAGAGACATTGTTATAAGCTTTGCTTTAGATGTTTGGTAGAATTTACCCAAGAACCATCAAACCTTAGTCTGACTGACTAGAGATGTTTTTCAGTGCCGGATATTGAAGCCAGAGTACTATATATGCCAAGTAATTGTTCTTTCACTGAACTCTTCCCCCAGCCCTGATCAGAGATTTTGACTTCTTATGCATTCAATGTCTTCATTAATTATTTGTATGTTAAGATTTTCTAATAGAAATTAGCAATCAGTGTTGACAGGTTGTATACTCAATAGTTCCATTTGATAGATTGTGTATTTTATCCATTTCTTCTACGACGTTCAGTTTGTTGGCATATAACTATTCATAGTGCTCTCACGATTCTTTGTATTTATTTCTATAGTGTCAATCATAATGTTGCTCTTTTCATTTCTGATTTTGAATCTTCTCCCTCTTTCTTTATTGTAGCTGACAATTTTTCAGTTTATCTTTCCAAAAAATCAGGTCCTAATGGCATTGCTCTTTTCTATCATTTTTCTGTTCCAAAAATTTCTGCTCGAGCACTTGTTATTTTATCTATTCTGATAAATCTGGGCTTAGTTTACTCTTTTCTTTTGGTTCTTGAGGTGTCTTGTTTTGTTGTTTGTATGAAGTCTTTCTTCTCCTCCTTTGTTGATCTGGAGATAAAACCCAGTCACGTGTGCTAGGCAAGCACCTACCACTAAGCTAGACGTCCATCAACTCTTTCTTCTTTTCAAGTAGCAATTTATACTATAATTTTCCTGCTAAAATACTTTTGTTGCATCTCATAGTTTTACTATTGTTTGTTTCAAATTGTGTCATGTTTTAAAATTTACCTTTGATTCATTGGTTGTTCAGGAGCGTGCTGCTTTATTTCTATATGTTTGTGAATTTTCTTAAATTTCTCCTATTATTGGTTTATGGTTCATTCTGTGTGGTCAGAAAAATATTTGATATAATTTGTTTTCCTGAATATGCTAACACTTACTGGAAAACATAATATATGATCTATCCTGGAGAATGTTCCATGTAGACGTCAGAAGAATGTGGACTCTGCTACTGTTGGGTGAAGTGTTTTGTATATCTGTTAGGTCCATTTGGTCTAAAGTGTAGTTCAAGTCCAATATTTCCTTATTGATCTTCTGCCTGGATGATCCAAGAAATATTGATAATTACTCTTGCTACCTTATCTTCCATAATTGAAAGATAAAGTTCTGTTCTTTTCTGAATATTCTAATCAGCCGCTGGACCTTGTGGACATTACCCTTCCTTGTGGCTAATTTAGGCAATTCTTCTCAAGACCTACAGTAAACAGTTGCTGTGTAGTGGGGGGTGAGAGGTACTACTAAAGTTATACCTTCTCAGACAAACACCTGTCATAATATCCAAAGTTTATCATTAATAATGCTTTGGACCAGACTTTAGCTCAGTAGTACTGTGCCTATCTTGTAAGCACAAGGGCCCAAATTGGATGCCTGGTACCAGAGGGGAAAGCAAAATGAAGTGTTATTATGTTAAGTGAAGTGAGCCAGGCACAAAAAGATTAGTGTACATGATTTCATTTATATGTAGAGTTAAAATTATTAATCTCATAGAAGTTAAGAATGAAAGGTTGTTTCTAGAGAGGGTTGGAAGTAGGAGGAGGGGCATGGGGAAAGGGTGAATGATAACACTAATTTATAGTGGGATAGGAGCAAAAATTGTCTATGAGGGCTGGGGATATAGCTCAGTGGTTCCGGCGCCTGTCTTGCAAGCACAAGGACCTGGGTTCAATCCCCAGTAACCACATAACAATACTGGGTGTGGAGACTCACCCCAGCGGCAAACAGTACCACATACCAGTGCCGGGCGTGGTAGCTCATGCCTGTAATCCCAGCACTTGGGAGGCAGAGGCAGGAGGATTGTGACGTGAGTTTGAGGCTGAGCTCAGGGCCAGCCTGAACCACAAAGCGAGACCCTGTCTCCAAAAACCTTAAAAAAAAAAAATTGTCTATGAGCTACTGCACATAGATAATCGTAATTTACTGTTTATATTTTGAAAGCTATAAGAAATAATTTTGAATGTTTTCACCATTAAGAAATGGTGATTATTTTAAAAGATAAATGATTATTCTGATTTAATAGTATACAACAAATGCATGTATAAAATCATCCACATGTTTATAATCTGTATGTTTTAGATAAAAATGTCAAAAGACATATTTTCAGGTAGTGATAAAAACATAAAAAAGAATTCTTTCTTTTAGAATGAACTGCAGAGCACATCTCCCAAAAGGAAGATTTTTAAGCTCCTGCCATTGTAGGTCTCTCTGTATCTTTGTTCTCTTCAACCACTTAGAAGCATTCAGTGTTGTTCAACCTCTCCTTCAAATTCTCCCTTTCTCTCTCAGGGGTCACTGCTCTTTTAATTCTTGTTTCAATCCCCTGACCCTTCCTTGTCTGCATCTGTATTCTTTTCTGACTTCTTCTCTTCCTCACATTCTTTTGGAACTAAAGGCCCTCTTAACATCTTTTCTCTCAGAAATCCACTATAATTCCAGCTAAAAGCATGATTGTCAAATCAATATGTTTAACTTCCACATCTTTCAAGCTTGATATCACATTGCTGAACTTTCTTTTTATTTTGGTTTTCTGAGACAGGGTCTCGCTTTGTGGTTCAGGCTGGCCCTGAGCTCAGCCTCCAACTCACATCACAATCTTCCTGCCTCTGCCTCCCGAGTGCTGGGATTACAGGCGTGAGCCACCACGCCCGGCACTGTGGCATGTGGTACTGGTTGCTGCTGGGTGTGGGTCTCCACACCCAGTACTGTTATGTGGTTACCGGGGAATCGAACCCGGGTCCTTGCGCTTGCGAGACAGGCGCCGAAACCGCTGAGCTAACTCCCCGGCCCTCACATTGCTGAACTTTCTTGTGGTTATTTCCTCCCAGAAAAAAGTACCCTTATAACTTAGGCTTCACATAGCCAAACCATCTCCTCTCCTGACCTCTGTCTGCTCTGAATTTCTTGTTCACTTAGACTATAAATCTTGGGTGCATGTGTGACTTTTCTCTCTCTTCTCCTCCTCCTCCTTGCAACAGCTTCTGACTATTTTTCTGTTTATTTTTGCAGCCACCTGTCTTTGGCATTATTTCAATTTGACTTGGTTTTGGTTTTGACTGTGGTTTTGATGTAGTCTCCTCACTAGACATCCTGTGTATGTCCATTTACAAGGAACTTCCTGTCAAATATTTAATAGTTATTCATGAAGCCAAGCTGGTTTAAAAAGTGACTGAGAAGAGTTTGTTCTCAACAGCTTCAGCTTCTCACTGTCCTCACTGCATCCATCACTTGTACATGAGGTTGCCTCTCAGGTGAGAGCAGAGGTGACGTCAGGTCTAGGTCCCTCATTCAGGCCTGGGCCAACTCCCAGACCTAACCCAGACCTAACCACTTGCTGAAAATCTGCACCTGACCTTGACCTTCTAAATACTGCAGATTTGGCCATCCCTGTCATCTGGAGGTTGGGCTCTGTTCCCACTACATGTTGCCTACACTGGAACAAATCCAGTGTCTAGCCCAGGCATGTCTTCTTCCCTACCCACCCGACACACACTGTTAGGATGAAGGAACCATTTTCTGAGGATGTCAGAAAGTTCAACTGCATTAGACTCATCAGCCATAGAGCCCACTGTTGAAGCATAAACAATGCTTGGCAAGAAGGGGCAGTTTAGCTTCTAGGTCTCAATTATCACATCAAGGGATGTTCTTCATCCATAATTGTGTGCTGTTACCCATAAAATGTTAGAACATCTATGATTCCATTTATATAACATTAAGGATGACAAAATTATATAGCCGAGAATAGATGAGTGGTTTCAGGGTGTTAGGAATGGGGGTGGGAAGGAGCTAGGTGTGACTCTCAAAGGGCAACATACAGGTTCTTGCGGTAGTGGAATTATTGTGCATCTTGACTGTGGTGGTGAATGCCGAGCTGATACATGTTGTGAAATTGCATAGAACTACACACACACACACACACACACACACACACACACACACACACACACACTCACTCATCCAAGTAAAACTAGTGAAGTCTAAATAAGGTTGTTGGATTGCATCATTGTCTGAGTCTTGGTTGTGCTTTGTACTGTCATTACACAAGTCTTACCATTAGAGGAAACTAGTGAGAAGGAAATTCCAAGACCTGTGTTATTTCTTATAACTTCATGAGAATCTACATTTGCTGTTTAAAATATTTAATAAGAAACTGTTAGGACTCCTCACTCCTCATGCAATTTATTGAATTAAACCATTAATTCTTTCAATCAATTATTATCAATTATTGGTCAATCATTATCTAAGGATTAGGCTTCATGGGGCTTCTCTTCACTTAATGACAATATGTTTCTGCTTCTTTTCCAAATGGCAATATACTACAAGCTTTCTCCTCATCTCTAAGGTCATGCTCTTGTAGACATCGGTCTTCCTGCCCTTGGTTCTCTTGTCTGTGGACTACAGAATCTCTGCAGTTGTAGTCTGAAGGCAAAATCCAGGCTGGGCTGGGTCAAGAATGCTGCACGTATGTCTCCTAGTACACAGGGAGAATAATAGCAGTGCGAGCACACCCACCTCTGTGCAAAGAAACTGGCTTAAGGCTGTCTGGAGTTCAGCCCTGTCCTCGGTCCTGACCTCTCCCTTGGCCTAAACCACACCCATATTTAGTAACCTCATGCTTTAACCAATCCATAGCCCACCCCCTCCCACCTCTCTTCCTTCTTTATAAACTTTGTGCACTGCTTAATAAAAACAGAAGTGTTCTTTGAAACCTTGGAAACCAAGTCACCACCTTGAAACTCATGGAGACTCTGCGACCTAACTCTCTTAGCTTGAGCCAAAACCCATTTCTTTAACAACTCTGACACTGACAACAGTAGTCTAGCCTCAGCGTTCCTTTGACTGTTTAAAGCTTCTCTGTCCTCGTCCTCCACTTGTGCATTTTCTGCTAAGTCCCACAGGAGAGAACCACACTCAGCCACAGCCACAGATCGCAGCACCATGGTTAAGCATAGACTGCTTGCTTTTGGTTTTCCTTTTCCTTTTTCCTTCCCAGTTTTTCTGGACACACAAGTACATTAAGTGGGAGCCATAGAGTCCAGTCTGAGGAAGACTCCAGATGCATTCTGGGTACTTTCGCTAGAATTCTGAGCTTTGAATCCTTCAATCTGGTGAAAACTTCTCTGCAGCCTTTCCTACCCATTCTTATAGAGTCATGAGACTTTGTCATTTCTTCATATCAAGTTGGCCAATTTGATATTCAAAAAATCTTCAGCATCCCCTGAAAATGTCTGGAAGTAGACCTCACATTTCTTACTCTGGATTATTCACCAACAGATGGAATATGTTTGAGTTCAGTTCTAATCTACAGAGAGGTACATTCACCCTTCTGGATATTTGCTGCTCTAGGTCATGTCCTGAATTCACTAAACCCCACTCCACTGTCACTTGCCCATTACACACAGTTAGCCATGGACAACCATGATGATGTAGCTAAAAGTGAAGTCTAAGAACAGCAATGTAAAGAGCTCCAGAATCCTACAGGCAGAAACAGTGTGACATCATCTAATTCAACACTTAACAACTTGGTTGGTAGAGATTTTTTTCTTTGGATGAGTTCACAGCTGTCTGCTCTCTGAAGGGACTCAAAATCTCTTCTCCACATGTGATATTTCTCCCCTTCTGCCTTTCCCACGTCAGCCATTTTCTGTACAATGGAGGTACACACAGGATACCAGTGGTTGGCCCACTGATGCGTGTGTCTCCTCATGTAGAATTACATAAATCTGAGTTCAGATATCTGTTCTTACAACTCCCTCCTAGCTGCAAAATCTTGAGCCAATTGCTAACTCATTCTAGACTCAGTGTCCTATTCCCACTGGGCTTGGATGTGCAGTAAATGAGGTCATGCATGTAAAATCCCTTCTCCATGGTAGGTGCTTTCACTATGCCAGTTTATATTAGTAGTAAGTGCTCTAGTAATTTTATTGAGCACTTACTATGTCCTGGAAACCCAGAACAGTTTGCATTCAATTTTCATTTTTACTCCTTATAACTCTATAGTATGTTAAAAGTGCTATTATCACTTTCCACTTTGCAAATGAGAAAGCTACATACCCAAGGCCACATAGCTGGAAAGTGGTAGAAGAAAAAGCCCCCCACTGCTTTTTCTGAAACTGAAATGAGTCATAACGCATACCTCTATGCCATCGTTTTTCTCCTTCTCAAGAGAGAATCTCAGCATGTTAATCAGCAGTCACCTCACATCTTGGTGAAGAAGAGATGGTGAATCAGTAAAGAGAATATGCATATTTCAGCTGGAAGGATCCACTGTCCCCTTCACTCAATGTTTATGTAATTATCATGAATTTCAAATTAATGTCGTCTGAATAAATGGGGTCACACATTAAAGAAACAAAACATGATCGTTAAGATACTTCTGGCTTTAAAATTTGATGATTCTATATACATAGCAAATTACAGAGGAATAAACAACTAAATAATTGAGGATGGCTAGTTTTGGTCAGGCTTGTTCTCAGACCTGAAAGCTGTGACCTGAGACAATGTGGGTAAGGACGCCGCGATCTCACCCTCACTGACTTTATGTCTCTAAACCAAGACCTGGGACTTACACGTTCCTGTGCTCACCTTAAGGGAGGCACAGAAAGAGCTGTCAGTGTGATTCCTACTAATTAATTTTTAGAAGCTCTTCTGTTAATTTTTCCTAAAGTTCAAGGGTGTAATCCTTAGATATTGACCGATTAATTAAAGGTTATGCATGGGCATATTAATCAAGGTTCTCACTTCACATATCTCCAGGGGTGAGGCAGTTATCTCTTGGAGAAAGGAAGAAGAGAAAATTCTTCTGTCATTCCCCAGAGAGGAGGATTGAGTGCATATATAGGTCTCTTGTACATCAGGATGGCAGCAGGGCATGGTAGGAATCGCACAGGCCCAGGATTCACACTGACTCTGATGTAAATCTCTAAACCAATGAGCCTTAGGGTCTTCACCTAGAGAAAGGAAATAATATTTCCTTAGGCCAGTTGTGAAGGTTAAATGAGATAATGTATGAGGTCCAGGTGTCTATTCCTTTGTTGGTTCATTCCATAAATATTTACTGAGTCCCTCTATATGTCAGGCACACAGAGCACCCCTAGATGCCAATGAATTATTAACTGTGGAAAACAAGACAGACATTGTTTATGCCTTCATGCAACACAGCCTATTAGAGAAAAAAGGTCAAAAAACAAAAGTTACTGATGTGATACCATATTTGTGTGCTTTAAAATTTGCCAAGACAGTAGTTCTTGAAACAAAAGAAGGTAGATCTTGACCATAATAAAATGCATACACATATGGGTTTATATATTTAACCACAAGAAGTGTGCACATATAGCAATGAATTGATGTTTGTAAGGCATTTAAAATATTTCTGTGTGTAGAAGTGCTATGTAAGTATATGTGAATAAAAGTTCAAATATGTGAATATAAGTTCAAATATTTGGGCTGTATTCTAAGAAAATAATCATGGAATGCAGGAAGATTTAAACCACAAGGATATTTAATCTCTAGATTGTTAATCTAAAGTTAGAAACAACCTAAATGTCTAACAGCATATGATTAAGAAACTTAAGTTATACTAATCCATGAAAAAAAAAAGAATACAAGAAACATTAGCACAGATGGTGTGAGCAGTGAAGGCCTTTTTGATCAGTGAAGAGTCAGGAGGACCCATCCGTGCAGGGTGAGAGAAGATGCATAAGGGAAGAATGTCGGCAGCAGATAGCAGGAAGTGCCCGGGCTGGGATGTGGGGACAGAGATGAGTCTGAAAGTTGAGCCCCAGTGTAGGAGATAATGAAGGAGGATAACGTGAGACACTGGAGAGCCAGGTGGGGCCTCATCCTCCAGGGGCCCCCAGCCATCACAGAGTTTAGATGTAGAGTTTAGGTTTCATTCCAAGTTGGAGGACGCCTTTGAAGAGGTTGAAGTGGGCAGACGACACAGTGAGTACTCAGAGCTCACAAGGAGAGCAGAAAGTGGAGGGCTGGCGGGAAAGAGAGCAGAGGTGGAAGCCGAGAGGCGATTGCGAGGTGAGAGGTGATGGGCAGGACCTGCCGTGGCAGAATTATGAGCGCTTGGAGGGTGGCCGGGTACGACTCAGCATACCGAGTCAGAATCAGAAGGACTTTTTAATGATTGGGTATCAGGTGAAAGGCAGAAAGAGTTAAGGAAGAAGCCTGAGTTTTTAAAAAACTGATAGGAAGGATCAAAATGTTAAATACTAAGTGAGAAATACCAAGCAGGATGTGGAGAGGGAGGCAGTGTGTGCGTGTGCTCTGGCACCTGCTCTTCGCTAAGGGCGCAGTCCTTTTCATGAGAGCTGCACTTCCAGGACCTAACCAGCTCCCCAAGTTGCCCCACTTTCTAAAACTACCTTGCTGGGGAGGTAGGCTTCCACACAGGCATTTTGAGGGGCACATGCATTCATACATAGTCTAACACCCTTAGGAGGCTGTGTACCATCAATAGTTGTAACTGATGGCCTCAGGAGAGGAAGGATACTTGAGGAAGAAGATTCCAGAATTGTGGGAGCTTCCTCCTGGGCAGGCTGCGCCTCTAATTCCATGTAGCTGGGGTTGACAACACTGTTGCACAGCATGGACTGAAATCCTCCACGTCTCTGACTGTACCGGTAGCAGCTGTCATCCTTTTAGGCTGGTGTGGCCCACGTTGGGGGATGATGACAGGTGGCACTTAAGCCTTGCATTTGGGCTGGGGAGAGCCACATGCATTCCACTGCCTGTGCCCTAGCAAGGTCTACCAGTTGCCTGGGGGAGGCTATGATGCCACCAACAGGGAAGAACTTACCTGGCTCGATGGTCCCTGCTGCCCTAGCCACCTCTAGCATAGCACCCCAAGGTATCCAACCTGGACCACAGGTCACAGAGGATGTGTTGCCTGTGGGGCTGGGTTTCTTATTCCTGTTCAGCAGGGGGAATGGGAGAGAAAGAAAGCTCAGTGAGTTTTATGATGTGCTTTTCTCCCACAGGCAGAATACAGTAAAATTAAGGAAAAAAGTTTCCTTGGATGGAAGTGCACAAAGATGCAGGTTCTGTTCCCCCCTGTCCTGCAAACTGCCTGCCTGAGCTTTTCCTGCAAGTTCCTTGGGCACCCACTTCTCCACTGGCCCATGTACAGAGAAGAGCTATCCGTGCCTGCTCTGCCCTTCTCCAGAGCTATTTGAAAGACCAAATGAGACAAGTGTAAAGGCACTGTGTTGACCCTAAGTGCATAGACATTTGCAATATTTATTTCATTAGCTCAGCCATATACTTGCCCTCATGGGAGATAGTCTAATGAAGAGGCTACATAACAACATCCATGTGGCCTATGCCTGTGGCTCTCAAAATAAGGGCCTCAAGACCTTCATATTATCAGCAGGATATGAGACAGACATGCAGAGAGCTAGGCCTGGTCTAGATCAGCTGAAGCCAACATCCCTCTGGGAGATTTTGATTCAAACCCCAATTTGAGAACCGTAGAATGGAAGAGGCATTCAGAAAAGTGCAGTCTGAGAAAATGATTTGAATAAAAGCCGAGCTAGCAAGAAGTTAGCCAGACAAATAGCACAGAAACATGAGTCTGAGGATGATGTCCTAGAGGAAGGTTTTTGTGTGAGACAGCACTTGGCCCTTCTGAGAAACTGACATACGTCCAGTGTGGTAGGAGCAAAGGATGAGCAGATACAGGAGGGAAGTTGATGAAGCAACTAGGTGCAAGAGGCCTTGAAAATCAGAGGGAAGACTTTTCAATTTATGCTCAAGTCAGCTGGAGCCATGAAAGGGTTTTCAGAGGAAAGGGCTTTTTCTGGTCGATAACGTGCTACTGTCATTTTAAAATATTTCTTTACAATCCAATAAAGGTAGTTAATTGTCTTAATTAGAGCTTATACTCTCATTCAAGGGGGAGGGGAGTGTAATAAAACCTTTGCCCAGCTCACAAATATAAATTAAACAATAATTATGCATGTGACTCTCTGCTAGGCACAATAAAAGCATTTAGGAATGGTAAGGTTCCTTCTTCCAGAAGATGGGTCTGGGAGAATACGAGGTAAAGGCAGGCGTGGACCGTGTATGTCGGGCACCCGAGCACCTGCCCATGATACCAGACATCCTCTCATTAAACTACTTACTAGTGGGCCGGGGAGTTAGCTCAGTGGTTCCAGCGCCTGTCTCGCAAGCGCAAGGGCCCAGGTTCGATTCCCCGGTAACCACATAACAATACTGGGTGTGGAGACCCACACCCAGCAGCAACCAGTACCACATACCACAGTGCCGGGCATGGTGGCTCACGCCTGTAATCCCAGCACTCGGGAGGCAGAGGCAGGAGGATTGCTGTGATGTGAGTTTGAGGCTGAGCTTGGGGCCAGCCTGAACCACAAAGCGAGACCCTGTCTCAAAAAACCTAAAAAACAAAAACAAAAACTACTTACTAGTGGCTCAGGTTGGCTGTGGCAGGGTGACAGACAGTGGTGACAGAAGGGCCAGGCCTGTCAGAGAGGCTTCTGGGAGGAGGACATGGTGGAGGAGAAAGCACAGAGGCAGATTAGCTAGAGGGTCTGACATTCTTGCTGCTAAATCCTGGAAGTACTGGAAGTACCCAGGGATAAGTGGGCTGAGATCCTCGGGAGAAGACGCCCCTGACCCAGCCCTGTAGAATTCAGGTTATCGTGGCTCCAAAGGAAGCTATCTTGGGTGTCACGGTCTAAGGCACAGCTAAGAAGCCTCAAGTAGGGAATTGGTGCCATGATTGCTGCTGAAAATTCCTGATCCAGTTTATTTCCAAGGCTCAGGGACTTTTTTGATTGTAGACTATTTAGCACTTATTTTCAAACTTTTAGTTGAAGTATAATGATCATTGAAAAAATGCATAAATCTTAAGTGCATAATAGCAGCATTTCCCCCGATGCACATAACTGTGTTACTTCCAAAACAATTTTCACTCCCACGCCTGGGTCATGGAGAATCGAAAGCTTCAGTTGTCCTCTGTCACCTCAGAGGTACTTGCTGGGGTCTTCCATCCTGATGGACGCTGAGAAGGCCACTCAGTCTTTGCTCACTTTATCCATCTCTGGTGGATTTGTCTTGGTGATGTTTTTGACAATTGGATTCCTAAAGACTCGTCTGAACTAGTTGGTCCTGGTTATAATAGAAAGTCATCTCCAATAATGGGTAGCTTTCTTGTATTCTTTTTATATTTAAAAACAAAATGTTTTATTTGCACTACTGAATAGGGAGAGTTAATTATTTTCTTCATTCTTTTTCTGAAGTCACTACAAATGACTTCACTCCAGAGGTGTCACTGCGAGTGTGTGCAGCTCTGGTCCACAAAGGCTGGGTAGAAATGATCGGTGTGTGTATGTGTCTGGGGACCTTCAGTCTGTTAACACGCAAGGTGGAGTCCTCAGGAGCCTTGGGCAGCAGGGATACTGGTTCATTTATAAGAAGTAGAGACTAATACTAGTATGTTTGGGACCAAAACCACCTGAGTTGGAAATTTCTTGGTCACAGAAGGGCCACACGTGCTCTGGAGCGGTCACTGATGGAGCTTTGTCGGAATCTTTTTGTACTAGTCCCCAGCAGTGAGGAGCCGGACCCTGCAATAAGTTGAAGGTGCCAGCCTACTGGGGAGGGGGGACTAGAGTCATATGGAAGAGAAAATGTGGGGTTTTCTGCAAAATTTCCATCTGAAGATTTTCACATGGAATATTTTTTTAAAAATGCTTTGAAGAGCAAAAAAATTTAAAGTGTATTCTAGTTGCAGAATATGTACACATTTTGAATTGCTTTATTTGTGTTGTGTAAAGCTGTTGTTAACACATGACTGTGTTGCAGACTCTCCCCCTATAAGGAGTCTATGCAATTTACAAGAACTTGCCTTCTGATTGGGCAATGAGACAGTTAGACATTTGACTGCCATTGTTTTTATTAAGTGCTTTCATTTTCTTACAGTTATGACAAAGTCATATTTATTTTCCTCAGAGGGACTTCCATGTACGCGATGCCATCGCATTCGCTGCAGCTTGCTGACCTTTCTCCGTGTCTCTGCATGTTGTAACGTGGGGAGAATGAGTGAAAGGCTGTAGCTGATGTCTGTGAAGGGCCGGTGACAAGCGGGTCTGGTTTGTGGACGCATCCGGGATGGCTTTAGGAACCAAATCACCTGTTCAGAAATTTAGATGTGAACCAAAAGCAAACAATAGATAGCTGGTTCTTATTTTTAACCTCGAGAAAATAAAGTTGATTAAAAAAAAATAAAAACAAAAACAGAAAAGAAATGGCATTTTCAGCACCCAGACATCCCCCTGACTTAGCTGTTCCCCTCCTGGGTGCTGCCGTCCTGCACAGGAATCACTGCCCTGACTTCTGATTTGCTTCTCTTTGAACTTTGTGGGGTCATTTGTTTCTGGCTTCCCAATACGGTGTGTGTGGGATCTATCGACATTATGGCTTACAGTTAGACTCCTCATTCTCACGCCTGTGTAGTACTGTGTCATGTAGAAACACTACAGTTTATTTGTCTATTCTACAGTTAATGGGCATTTAGGTAGTTTCCAATTTGGGGCTATCATTTGTTGTATTTTAATCTGTGATTTACCCTTCCATTTCCCTTATACATTCTTCTCTAAAACTTTGACTGGTCTGTTGAATATGTGTTTAGCAAAGGAAACAAGTAGAAAAGTATAGTAAATAAATTAACATCAACAAAGCCAAGGGAATAGGAGGGGAGGACACTACCTGCACCAGAACACCACCCCACTGATTCCCTTTCCCTTCCCACTATCCCTACTCTTTCTTCTTCCCCTCCTCAGAGAACGCAGGATGAGGACATTGGTACAGCCAGCTCAAAGGTGGTGACAGCCAGATACCCGCTAAACTGGCCAAGGTAGATTGCCCTCAGGAACCTGTGTAGGGCAATAAATGCATCTTACTCTGTTTTATAAATGGCTTGGTGTAGGTAGTCAGTAAATGTTTCTTGAATGAATGAGTTTTTAATAAAATAAACCATACTGTTGTCCATGAATCTATGATGTGGCAGGTAGTCCTGGAGAAGACAGAGTGGTATAAACAATCCTTTTCTCAGGGATAATTTGGAAAGCCTTGGTAGAGTGGTCAGCCCTGTGCCAGGCATGTCCTGGACACCGCCTATGATTCCTACACAATCCTGAGACGT